>VDFB02336881.1:0-25350 GCA_007258455.2 Sequoia sempervirens | reverse complement strand
ATGCGATTTTTTCAAGAATGGAATAATAAATTCAAGATGAAATGCTACAATAATAATATTGATGGAAATATAGATCTAATACTGGCAATTTATTCGTTGATCAACTGGATTCAATACAATAAAGATCTGACAACATGCAACAATGAAACAGCATTATTTAATAAAGAACCCGGTATTATCGAACCTGAAATAATCGACCGTATATTGCATTGAATGCCCTTCTCCTCTCGCTCAATGATTGCAAAATGATCCAATAACCTAGGCGCCTAGTAGTGTGAAGCTGAATGACCAAAATAAAAGGCGATTTCCTTTATGTGAAAAAGTACGGCCCTTTTAATGGTACGGCCTGACAGAAGGTACGGCTGTGTACAGCAGCAATTAAAGAAAAGTACGGCTCCCTTTAGAGCCTCAGAATATCAATGAAAAAATGACGCCTCAATGTAGGAATCGTTCTGGAATAGATATAGACTGAAAATCCCTGAGATGCAATCACTGTGAAGCTCTGTAATTTCTTCCGAATGGCAAGAAACTTCACCGGCAATAAATCAGATGTTATTTCACACCCTCTGAATCGCTTTCACTGGAGATGGCTCGTTCCCCAATGCTCTGAGACTGAAACCCTTGGCTTCTGTGCTCTTGACCAAACTTGATCAATTTTCAATAACCAAATGACATAATGGCTCGACTTTCAATGCAAATGCCTTATACTCATGAAAAGTGCGAATTCCTTAAAGATAGGGATCATTAAAAGAATTCGACTTTTATTATTTAATTTCTCAATAGTCTCCGATTAAATTTTAATAATAAAATATAATCGTCAAATGGCCCCTTCCATGATGGGCGACCCCTTCAGCTCAAATCACTTAAGTCATAATATTAAAATATTACAACTTTATATTATATGCTCCAGTTAATTAATATTTAATTAATTCAATTAAATATTAATATCTCACTCAATATTCACCCGATGCACGAACCGTCTGAAGCTGACAACTAAGGAAGTGATTCTGCACGTGATCCATCCATACTGCTAAAAATAGCACTCCGGAAAAGTGCCAGAATGAGTGCCCAAAGCTTAAAGCACGATCAAATACTAATCAAGTCGGAGCCCATCAAGACCCTCTATCCATCCCATCAGCCTACGAGGGTCGCATAATAGGCTAATCCTGTGCTCTGAGAGATGTCAACTAGAAGGGGACATGACAAGCATCGAGCCGCACGCAATCACTCTTGAAACTCAGATGTTGTGTGCGCTCACCATCACGTGCTAAGCAATGATATTTGGTTAATGATATGTCATGTTAGCATTCCACCTACCTACTTCATCAGTTGTTGCGTTGGCAACCACGTATGCCACCCGATTGCCCTCCCTGTATATGTGCGTAAGTAAATGATCCTCAAAACCTCCTAGCAATCTACAACAATCGCACAAGGTGTTGTTCAATCTCCAATTGGTCATTTTTGTCTACGCAATGCATTAATTATTAGTAGAGAGTCACACTCCACCTCTATCTTTTTTATCCCCATGTTTAGGCCTTCATTTAGGCCACGCCAGAGGGCGCACAATTTTGCTTCGTTATTTGTTGCAACTAGCAATGGGATACACAACTCGCTTAGCACCACCCCCTAGTCATCCCTGAAAACGCACCCTGCATCGAAGATTCCTAGGTTGCCCCTTGAGGCATCGTCAAAATTTTATTTTACCCATCCCTCTTTCGATGGAGTCCAAACTGTGTTTTGTCTAGCCAAATTTGGCCATGCAACCCCATGAATGGGGGAACAATGTAATAAAAAAATTTAAAATATATATATATATTAAGGTAAGTGTTACCAGAGGGGGTAACTCCCATTCAAAATCTTTACATTGCATGCGTAATGGAATTAGTTTTGTTCGCCCGAATTTTGCTCATCTCCACCTATTGGAGAAAGGGGATCCCTTCAGTAGTTTCCTTAAATCTTTTAAATTCCTCCCTAATATTATACCATATACAGATCCCTTCATAATTTATCGATCCAATCCATGATCATCAGTTTGCCATATGTAGTACCTTCGTACTCAAAAGCATGTTAATCTTGTGCAACTTGATTCATATCAAGTTTGCAAAAAATTTGTCTTTATCAATCGTTCCCTTAGTATTTTATGCCATTATGTGTTCCAACTCCACATTCTAGCCCATATGTGACACATATGTATTTTTCAACTCATTGTTGGTTATGCATGGCACATTGCTAATCATTTCCCCGTTCAGTGCCACTCCATTACTAAGTATTTTTGCCAGAGCAAATGTTATCTTAACCGACCTTTCACTTGTGTGAGAACCAAGAGCTTCTCCCAAAAATTATTTGATGAAGTCTCAAACTAATGCTTTCAGTACAACAAATCCTCCATCTTAATCTCGTTGGATACTCATTAATGAGTGCTAGAGTCTGACCCCAAATTTTTAATTTAAGATATGCATTCTAAATCAAGCATAATGAAGAAGAAACGCCACTTTGAGAACATGGAGACTCCAATCTGACTTACAAGTGAGAAGAGCCAGTTGGCCTTTCTGGGTAGAATTACTGATCAGCGGCTTAAAATGGTGCTGCAAGAGAATGATTTTTTTACCATAAAGGCGGTAAGGCTAGTTTTGGGTAAGAGGTTTTTGGTTTCAGAGGAGCGGTATCACGTCAATACCGACATTACTTCCCACTTCGTCGCATTACTGCTGGATATACATGTGTCCAAGGACATTGTGGTTGAAACGACACATGAATTGTTCAACCCAAGTCTGCTTGGTGGTTTGGACAAAGTTGAAGAGGTAGCTCGGCTTGGCATAGGTATTCCTCAGCCTAGGGATTTGGGTCGCTATATGGACCTAGGGGTAGAGTGCCTTTCTTTTCTACTGGATTTGTCTAGCGCCAAGCTATGGAGCCATCATGACCGAGTATTGGAGGGTTTTCACTTCTTGAAGAAGCTATATCATTACGAGCCAGTGCAAGATTTTAAGTGGTTGAATGAGTTTGCCACTTATGAAGAGGAGTAGGGCTTGACGCTGGTGCATTTTTGCAAAAGTTCAATGGAGTTCAATGGAGGACCCTTAGGCAAATATATAGTTATAGCTCAAGAGTATCGATAATGTAAATATATTATGACTCACTGCATCCTTCCTATCATATTTTGGAGTTTTTTGAGCTTATGTCGAGAAGCCCTAGGAAACTACTAGAAGATGACAAAGTCTATTAAAGGGTTTTTGTTTAAACAACTATGTGAAACTATTCAGTGTCATGCAAACTACAGCCCAAGTGCCAACAGTTGAGGTCCAGTTTTTTGGGTTTCAAGAGGTGTAGTTCAAAAACCCTAGTTTAAATATTGTTTTTATGATATGAAAATGCAGCCATGCGCATGGTCGAGGGCATTTTTCATTAGACACAAGTTGGATATTGATATTACATAATTCAGATATAATTTACGACCTATGGACAAACTATTAAAACCTAATTTTAAGGAAATACAATGAATATTTGAATAATTTGGGGTAAGCATTTATTAAAATTAATAACAAACCTTTGAAATTTAATATTTATTTATTTGTATAATCCATAATAAACTAATATTTTATATTTATTTTTCTTTATATTTTAACTTATAGTTACAATTGAAAAATTAAGATTTGAAAAATTAATTGTGAAAATGGTTTTTTTTTTTAAGTTTAAATTATTAATTTATTATTTAAAAAAATTATATTCAAATCTTAAAATTTAATTAATAATATTAATAAATATTTGTTTAATTTTATTTGAAAAATAATTTAGATTTATTTTTTTAGTTAATTATGAAAATATTTTTTAAAGTTTAAATTATTATGCTTTAAGCTTTTATTTAAATTTTAAAGTTTTAATATGTTTTTGTTATTTTATTTTATTTTAATTAATTTTATTTTTTGTAAATTAATTGTGAAAATATATATTTTTAAAAGCTTAAATTATTGTTCTTATATTTAAATTTTAATGTTTTAATATATTTTTAATTAATAATTTTTTTTATTGATAAGCTTGCACCAGAGCTGCTTTGTATTAATATTGTTAAAAGATTACATCTTTGATACAAAATCCAAGCCTCAACCTGGGCTTCAGTGATTACTTGATTCCTCCTATTCAGTTTCGTTCTACGAGCAAGATTCAAAACAATCTATTACAACATTTTGATATACATAAATTTAGCTATATAGATAATTCTTTCACCTAGTCTTCATCCTCTTCCGCCAGCACTTGGTTCAAAAATGCAACTCAATTCCAAAGATGGGCTCGAGGTCAGTCATCTTCCTTAGAAAGGAGCATCCTTTTGTAGCTCAGACACAATGCAATGCCAAAGTGGTTGTCGCAAAGTTTGCCAGGAAGGGAAGCCATAGCACCTCATCTCTGTCACATAGATGGCGAATGTCCCTTTGGCGTGGAATCCCATACCCAAGCCTAGTTGCATCCAAAATATCCTCCAAGCCTCCAAGAAACTCCTTGATCAACTCCTTCGCCAAACCCTGCACCATCTCCTTCAATTCGCCTAAATCCAACAAAGAGGCAACAAATCTAGAGGCGACATCTGTATTAACTCAGTATCTATCCTCAACGATCAAAAAGTAGACTCCTAAACCTCAATTTGTTGCAGGGAGCTCTAACTTTTGCCTAGTTTTAAAGACCATTTTTAACCTATGGTCTGTAACATCTACCAAAAAAGCCATTTGTCTTTTCGAGCTCACCAACCTCACAGGGGTGTCCATCACTCTCTTGCTACAGTTGCTAATTTGGTAGACGTGTATCTTAGCCACAAATCGCTTGCTTTAATAGACTCCTTGCCCCTCTTTCACATGAGTTGCCACCTAACCCAGCTGAGAGAAAAGTACAACACTAATTTCGCCAACATCTTTTGTGATTTTTTTGAATTTTTCTTATTAATTTTATACTAAATTGGCCTTGGTATTTTGAAATCACCCGATTGATGTTACTACTTTGACATCCTTCACCTCACAGTTGTTGCCTTGTGTCATTCCTTTGATAGGGGAACGTACTTGGATCGCCTTGTGGGTAAATTATTAAGGACATCGTGGGACTTAATTGCAATATTCAATCTTTAAGATTTCATCGGCTACTAGGTTGGTGTAATATCCCTTGCCCAATCTGACCTCAACTTGCCGTTATATGGCTCAAGGAATATTGTCAAACACTTGGCATACAAAGTCTGAACCCGCTGCTATGAATTTTCTGATTGTCTTCTTTGAGTTCGTAGGCTGCAAATGAAGTTATTGAATGCTTCTAACAATGCAAGGTTGTCATAGAATTGGTATACTAGCTGTTTCAGACCTTTGGCATACATGTAAATGACTGAAATTAACTAGTACAGCTAGTTGGCATAAAGACAAACACTTTCCATGCATCCCAATGTACACCTACGGCCACTAGGCATTTAAGCAAACACTTGGCAAGCAAAGGCTCTTAACAAATATGTAAACCACTATGCAAAATGTCACTTTCAGCCAATAGGTATTTTCACAAACATTTGTCCAACATACTTCAGAATAAGGAAGTCTGAAAACTAGATTAAAGCTGATATAAAATTCTGAAAAACAAATTTCAGACTTTGAAGATGCAAAATATCATTAACTATCAATGCCAAAATGAGGCACAAATAAGCTCTAATGGCAGTCCCAAAATCTGCATACTATGTACTCAGAAAATTCAACATTACATATGCCAAATAAGACCAAAAACCTGATTTGATGACGCCAAATGGGAGTGCTTGCTCCAACAATGAATTCAGAATTTTTATTGTAATTTTTAAGAGCTTCCTAGCACAAAATTGCCCTCCTCTTCCATGGCCGCCCCTGTTGTAGGGGAATGATGAATGCCATAAATAAACGCAGCAATTAAACTCTTCCCTATTATGCTCAAAACGATCGTTGGCCCGAAAGGAACAAGTGTACAAAAACCCACAACCAAAAGATGACTCCAAGTGAAGATAAGAGCAAAACTTTGTTTCCAATGGTGCCCTAGCAGCAGTATATCAGACCTCTGAAATTAATTATCAACAAGCTAATAGCTCCTCCAAGAGGCTCCAAAATGATTGCTAAGTCCTCCCAAGATGAATGCTCAAATACCCACGAAGAAACAACACCCAAATGAGGCCACATGAACCATAATCTGAATATAGTCAACCTCCATGAAAGCTGATACGAAGCTCAATGAGAAAAACTGAAAATATCTTCCCCTCTCAACGCTGCAATGAAAGCACAAGTTGAACTCCTGCAATGAAGTCCAAACCTGGCAACAATATCAACTGATAGTTTCACAGCCTCAAAGTTGCACAATCAATGGGAGTGATCGTTCCCAATGACCAATGGACTAATCTGTAGAAACCCTAGGCTTCTCCACAACATAACAAGTCAAGTATCAAATATCCTAGATATCCAAAAATGAGCCCTTAAGATCCTTTTATACTTTTTTGGAGGAGCTCACACACTTTTCTTGCCAATGTGGGATAAAAGATATATTTTATTTTATATTTTATATTTGTACTTTATTTTAATATTAAAATATAACTTCATAAAGTGCAAACAATTGGTTTCCCATCATCCAGATAACACATTATGTTTTCCAACATTCAGCATAACATAGGAAACCTTTGAATAACCCCTAAATCCATGAAAGAAGTCAACTACCATCTGGGTAACTGCCACAAAGACCCTCTAATCATGCCCTATTAGCCTACAAAGGTCAAGAATAGGCTAAACCCTCTGCAAACTGATGCTCATGAAAATGGGGACATTACAGTCTGCCCTCCCTGAAATTGTTTGTCCCCAAGCAATCTTAGCAGCAAAGAAAACTCTGCCCTACCTGGATCCCAAGGGAAGATCTGTGTAATGTCCCTGCTATCACCAAATAGCTCCTGTAACATCAGCACTAGCCCAACCTGCTGAATCAACTCAATCCCAAAACTGTGATGGTGAATCTAATGCAACCACACTGTTGGTAAGTAATACCTATCACTTTCCGTTGTGCCATTTTGATACCCCCTACCTCCAAAGCACAACAAGTCTCCAAGTCTTGAATCAAATGATAATCATCATGAGAGAACAAGGTAGAAGACCTGCCAAACTCAAAATCACCATCATGAATGCCATCAACATCCAATGTGCAAGTCCTAGAAGGAATCATCTCCTCCTAATAAGGCTGTCCCAACTCAAACTCGCCATCAGGAAGCAACTCAAAAGTCTGCCCGTGTTTGCTTCCAATCTCTACGCAAGGTAAGCTATCATACAAACTGTCCATCACATACGCCACTAAACTGTGCATCTGAAATAAATCGTATACATGAGGATCAAATGTAAAGCTATACGCACTCCTCACCATGTACATCTCTGAAATCTCCTTTGCGAGCCCTGTTTGAAATCCCGATACACTGGAAGGATTCCAAACTCTACAATCAATGCCCATCTCAGGACTAGAATCAAGAGCGTGATCAACATCTAACTCGAAGAGTGGATTATCATATGACCATATAGCATCTGTCTCAAACAATGGATTGTAGATCATCTCACACTCCATCTCTTGAACCACCTCAATGCTCTCCACCCAAATCCGTACTATAGTATGAGATTGAGTCAACATCACTCACCTCATGATCAGCAGCAGCATCTGTGCCATCATCAGCGCACACATCAACATCTAGGGCACTGCTGCTATGTACCTCATAAGATGTCTCAAAAGATGTTGTAGAAGCCATATCCTCGTACACTTCTTCTTTCATAGTAACTGATGAAGCATCACAAGAAACCTTATATTCATGTGGCTACTCTAATGCAACTGGTTTGTCTTCAAATATCACTTGCTCTTCTTCGCCCTTGAAGTCATCCTTAAGTGTCATGTGCCCAACATTTTTCTCTATGTAAGTCTGATTTTTGCTCTCCATAGGATCAGATATATGCCAGTCACTAACTGCTGAAAATTCATTGTAAAGATTTCTGGATACTTCACCTGCAGAGACCTCATGTTTCTCATTTTTGTTTTGTGATGTAGACCTGAAGATGGATGCCATATACCTTGCTTCCCTGTCTAACGTTGTAGGGTTTGAAAACAATTCATTTATTTCTTCCAACTCTTTCAAAAACTTTTTCATACTCTTGTCCCACTGCTTCTCAGTACTTGAAGTAACCATGGTTAACTAGTTGATTCAATGTCCAATCTACCCAACAGGATGGCATGACAATGGCTCTGATACCACTATAATATCCCTTGCCCAATCTGACCTCAACTTCTTGTTATATGGCTCAAGGAATATTGTCAAACACTTGGCATACAAAGTCTAAACCCGCTGTTATGAATTTTCTGATTGTCTTCTTTGTGTTCGTAGGCTGCAAATGAAGTTATTGAATGCTTCTAACAATGCAAGGTTGTCATAGAATTGGTATACTAGCTGTTTCAGACTTTTGGCATAGATGTAAATGACTGAAATTAACTAGTACAGCTAGTTGGCATAAAGACAAACACTTTCCATGCATCCCAATGTACACCTACGGCCACTAGGCATTTAAGCAAACACTTGGCAAGCAAAGGCTCTTAACAAATATGTAAACAACTATGCAAAATGTCACTTTCAGCCAATAGGTATTTTCACAAACATTTGTCCAACATACTTCAGAATAAGGAAGTCTGAAACCTAGATTAAAGCCGATATAAAATTCTGATTACAAATTTCAGACTTTGAAGATGCAAAATATCATTAACTATCAATGCCAAAATGAGGCACAAATAAGCTCTAATGGCAGTCCCAAAATCTGCATACTATGTACTCAGAAAATTCAACATTACATATGCCAAATAAAACCAAAAACCTGATTTGATGTCACCAAATGGGAGTACTTGCTCCAACAATGAATTCAGAATTTTTATTGTAATTTTTGAGAGCTTCCTAGCACAAAATCGCCCTCCTCTTCCATGGCCGCCCCTGCTGGAGGTGAATGATGAATGCCACAAATAAACACAGCAATTAAACTCTTCCCTATTATGCTCAAAACGATCGTTAGCCCAAAAGGAACAAGTGTACAAAAACCCACAACCAAAAGATGACTCCAAGTGAAGATATGAGCAAAACTTCGTTTCCAATGGTGCCCTAGCAGTAGTACATCAGACCTCTGAAATTAATTATCAACAAGCTAATAGCTCCTCCAAGAGGCTCCAAAATGATTGCTAAGTCCTCCCAAAATGAATGCACAAATACCCACAAAGAAACAACACCCAAATGAGGCCACATGAACCATAATTTGAATATAGTCGACCTCCATGAAAGCTGATATGAAGCTCAATGAGAAAGACTGAAAATATCTTCCCCTCTCAACGCTGCAATGAAAGCACAAGTTGAACTCCTACAATGAAGTCCACAACTGGCAACAATATCAGTTGATAGTTTCACAGCCTCAAAGTTGCACAATCAATGGGAGTGATCGTTCCCAATGACCAATGGAATAATCTGCAAAAACCCCAGGCTTCTCCACAACATAACAAGTCAAGTATCAAATATCCTGGATATCCAAAAATGAGCCCTTAAGATCCTTTTATACCTTTCTGGATGAGCTCACACACTTTTCTTGCCAATGTGGGATAAAAGATATATTTTATATTTGTACTTTATTTTAATATTAAAATATAACTTCATAAAGTGCAAACAATTGGTTTCCCATCATCCAGATAACACGTTATGTTTTCCAACATGCAGCATAACATAGGAAACCTCCGAATAACCCCTGAATCCATGAAAGAAGCCAACCACCATATGGGTAACTGCCACAAAGACCCTCTAATCATGCCCTATTAGCCTACGAAGGTCAGGAATAAGCTAAACCCTCTACAAACTGATGCTCATGAAAATGGGTACATTACAGTTGGCAAGCCTATTAGCCACCACATTTGCCTCCCTATACACATGGTTTGCTTTGTAGCTCCTAAAGGTTACTAATTTTTTCAAAATCTGCTCTAAGCAACTTTTCAATTTCCAATTCTGAATCGACCTTGTTCAGATGGCATTTATGATGATTGTCAAATCTCCTTCCACCTCTAATTCTAAAATCCTATTGCCTTGGAAAAGCTCCAAGCCGTATAGCAGAGCTTGCATTTTTACAACGATGTTAGTCTCTTCTTGAAGTGGGATGGAGGCACTGCATATTTTCCTCCCTTTCTAGTCACAGATTAAGCAACTAGTGCTAGAGGCACCAGGGTTGTCTCTCAATTCCCCATCAAAATTTAATTTGCACCAGCCTAGTTTAGGTGTCGACCATTTCGCCTTTGTTCTCACTTTAACCGAAGCCTCGCCTCCCGCCCTAATCACCAATGGTGGTCAAAGACCTGTTGGTGTACGTTTTATCATCCACCGAACACACAAAATAAAATGTCCAAAGACACTATCCTCTCTTGAACAAAATCACTACGTATGCTAAGATTGCGAGAAGATCATATGGCGACTCCAAGGTTTCTTTCGTCAAGTCATGACATGTGGATAAGCTCAATCGGCGTTGTGATATGCTGGTAATACACAAAGGGACTTACATTAAGGAATTCCTCCCAAGTTCGAGACTTAGACGGATTTATCATTAAGTGCTTCTTTTGTTGGGATTTTCAATTTTGGATCTCAAAAAAAGTGTAAAAAGGATAAGGGTTTAGGGGCTCTAATCTATTCCTAGGAATTCAAGAGACAGTAAAGATTAGGTGAAACTAGTAACCATGCTTTGCTTCGCCTCCCTGGGACAACTACACAAAGTGGGTGCAATCTTCAAAGGGTATGATTATAATTTTCATGTCTAGAACAATATTTCTCCAGACTGAAGTTAAGCATCCACAATCATAAGCTCAGGCTAACTTTACGCATTGAATGAAAATCATCCATCCAAAGAAAGTATGAGCAATGTTTCACCATAAATCTATACTATCAAATCTTGCATTCACTTAACAAATATTCAAAGCAAATTCTATCTTAATTCTAATCTAATTCTAATCTATTGTTGAAGAAGTTATGCAACCTTGCAAACCACTTGACAATAAAAGGGATTCAAAGCAAATCATGCATAAGAGCTTTTATTATCGGAAGTAGCAAAACGCAACAATCTCATACACTTTCTTCACACAAATGAAAATGAGAGTTCATGAGTCTATATAGAGTTTTCAAGAGCACATGAAAGGCCAAGATTAAAACAACATTAACAGCCCAGATTAATACAAATCAACCCTAATTAGGGTTTCCCAAATAACATCAGTAAACAATGAGTGAACAAAGAGTAAAGTGGTGTCTAGAGCTATCTTCAAGGAAATGAGTTCCTATCCTCCTGAGCAGCGGTGTGTTCGACGAACCGGGATACGATCTGGCTGACTTCTTCCATTGTGACCTATGGTAGAACGTTCATCCTAAATTCCAACCCATCCAAGTCCTCAGTGTATCTGGCAAAGGCACTCTCCCATTCCAGTTCTTGCTTCAAGAAGGCATCCCAGATGGATAAGAGGTTCGCCACTTTTGTGAAATCCTGCCTTAGAATCGCCCCTGTGGTAGAGAAAAAGATTTCTTGAACTTTGCTCTTTAGTCTTTCTAGCTGCATGTCATTTTCCCAGACAATCTCTATATCAAACACGTCCGCAGCTATGAGGTAAATCTTTCTCTGGATTTCTCTGATTTGTTCCTCCACTCTAAGTCCATCAACCTTTGCTTTCTCCAAAACCTCGCTCTGTATTGTTAATGCCCAATACCAATGGTGGAAGTCATAAGTGGCGCCTGCTGCAATTATCTTTCCCTTGACCAATTCCTGTTTAGGAATGCCCTTTAGTACTTTGAGGCACGAAATGAGCCTCTCCTAAATATCCGGGAGGTTGTCCCAAACTTCTGCCATGACAACCAGTCTAGAAAGGAATGAGGAAGTATGTCCGTAGGCAAGTGTCAATCGCTCCATGAATGAAGCCGCTTCTATGCCTTTACCTACCATCCATTTCTTGGCTTCCTTGGCCGTGACCATTCCTTCTTCAACGTCCTTGGCTATTTCCTGTGAGGAATTGAGAAGAGGAGGAGCTAATGCATCACCCTGGTTGAGTGGTTGGGTCAAATGTTGAATATACTCCTTTAGGCACTCAACCTCCTTCTTGTATTCTTTCTTCTTTGCCACTTCCTTTTCCAGTCTCGCCTTGATGGTGGAGACTGAGTTATCCAATTCTTCAACTTCCTGGCCTTTTGTTGTTGGGCCCAGGTCTATAGTGGTAATGGCATACTCATGGGGAGAGATTTCATCTTGTGTTTTGTCAACTGTTGGCACTGCAATCTGTACGGAACGGCTTCTTGCTTTGTCCCTTTGAATCGTGGAGAATTTCTTGGCAGGCTTCTTCACAGCAACTTGTTCTAACCTAGCCAAGAAATCTGCAATGTCATCTTCCTCCTGGATTTCAACTAGCGCCTGTATCTTCATTCTTTCTTTCAACCAATCCGGAATGGTAGGTTGTTCAATACTATCTTCCTCCTGAATATTTTCTGCACTTGGAATATCCAAAACTCCTCTGAGAGCGGAAATCATTCCCTCTTGGAAATCATCATTTTGGACGTCCATTTCATTATCTGAACCTAGTATTTCTGTGCCCGTAGGAGATGGGGGCTCGTCGTCATCCAACTAGATCAGCTCATTGTTATTCTCTTGAATTGGAGAAGGCATCATCATATCAGCCAAGAATTCGTTCGCAGTGGCCACTAGCTCATCAATGTTTCTGAATGCAGTAGAACGAGATGGCTCCACCCTCTGTCTTTTTGGAACAGGGTCTACGTTTGCAACCACTTCTTTCCTCTTCTCAGTAATCTCAACCAAATCATCATTGTGGGATGCATTGGCATTTGAGGAGTATGATTCTGTCTCACTCAGTAAATCATAAGTGAGCGTCATTCTTTTCCGCCTTAACTCCTGGACCTGCTGGTCAACCCACCACTGAGAATACTTAACCACCGACCTCATTAGCGTAGTCAAATCTGAAAGCTCGGGCTCTGACCACTTCACTGCAGGAAGAGGCCAGCTCTGATCGAAGCACGGTTGGACACATTCTCCATCTTCTTCCACCTAATCAAGCACTCGGCAAAGTTCAGTTGCTCTTATTAGATCCACCGGCAGTCTAGACCATAACTTTTTCCGAACTTCATACTCGTCAACAGCATTCGCCCAGAAATCCTCCATGTCTACTCTGTGTCTATACCTTTTTCCATCCACAGTCCGAATGTGATTATGAGGGTCAAAGTTGGCCCTGGACCGATAAGTCGTGAATGGATACCATTGAATTTCCAACCTGGCACTTTCAGCTGCTTGTGCCGATGGACAGGACTCTATCATGTTCCCAATGAAGAACGGGAAAGTGATAGCCGCCTTTTGCTTTGGCCTCTAGATGTTCTGATAAGTCTCCAGCTGTCTCAGGACTTCGAGCAAAATCATCCTATTTGTAGGATAGATTGGAAGCCTGTAAGGATTTCCAATGAATCCCTGGATCCTTACGTACGTGAACCTTGGAAACTAGATAAACCAGGATCCATATCTACTGATCAAGCTCTTGGCTTCATGACTCAACCTCTGGTGAGTTCCTCCTTGGAGTATTCTGGTGATAAACATGAAGAAAGCATCGTGCGCCTGTCTGAAGTGAGATTTTTCTCTGAGTTGTAGCTGCGGGTAATAGTCATAAGACTTGAGCTCGTTCTCACCATTGCTAACTCTGCCTTTGCATATAAGTCCTAAATATCTGTACGTTCTGGCCAACAAATAGACGATGTAGGAGCCCATGTGGAAAGATTTTGTCTTCTCCAGACTGACCAGCTACTCGTGGAGATTATCACTAATCATTCGGGACCAGTTGAACATCTTCACGTCGGAGGTGATTTCATCGATAAAATAGTACATCCACGACTCAAAAGGCGTGCCTTGTGGATTGTCAACTATCCTATTTAAGATCAAAATAATATCTCCATAATCCTCCTTGAAGTTCGTCCGATGCAGCTTCTTGGGCATTTTCTTGGCAGATGGTCTAGGCTTTTCTAGCCATGATCTATTAATATTTGTGGCACACAATTCAGATTGGCCATCATACAACTTTTGGGCATCCTCCTTAGTCTTATATATAGTCTGATGGTGTGTCGAGATGCCAAACGCCTCCTGAATTGCCACTTCGCTGAGGTGAGCCAATATCCTCCCATTCGGTGCAACAATTTACCTCTCCTGTGCATCATAATGGATAGTGCACTCTACCATCAATTTGACACACTCCACTACTAGCAGGAATCCGACTGCTTGCAAGATGCCATTCCTCACCATCCGACGAGCAATTGGTGTAGGCAATCCATTGTGTCCATATATCCTCTTCTTGAACTCCGTGAAGTCTACATGCCCGAGATCAGTGTCTGCAATATTTTTCCATTTAGAATTGATCTTTGACTCTCACTACAACCCTTTGCTGGCAAACTTCATCGGCACTTTTCTTGATGATTCTCCCGGTGTGGTCATTAACCTGCAGTAAATAAAAGAATTAACATTAATAAGGATACTTTTAAACATAATTTATTTTCGTGCCTTTATTCAAAGATTTTACTTTCAGCTTTATTAAAAAGATGGATTTTTGCGAAAAAGCAAGCTGAAGTGGGTGAACTTGATTAAAATTTTGTCAGAACTTAACCAAAATGAATAAGATGGAAAAGAATTGAGAAACTCAACCAACCAAACTTCAAACCTTCGAAAATATCCTTTGGCTGTAAATAAAATCCAACTTCTGCGAATTAAATCAAAAATCCAATGGAGAAGTGCGCCAACTTGCTGAGAAGTGTGACTTTCAGCCAAGAGTTAATTTACTTCTCCAAAAATTCCTTCTTCCAACATAAAAATTTACTCTTTCCACTGAGAAATCGACCTTGCCTTTAGAAAAATCGACCTTGCCTCAATTTTCTTGCAACTTTGAGAGAGATTAACTTCTCTTCAATCGAACTTGTGAAAAATGAGTTGCTGAAACTCATTATAAGGCTGAAGGGTTCGATTTGTTTTAGTAATTTCATCTTTTTCTCTCGATTTCGATTTGTTTTCTTCTCTTCATTAAGGCAAGTTTCTATTCTTTTCGAAAAAACTTCATGGCAAGCTTATCCAGGCACCACTTTTAGCAAAATCTTTTGATTTTCTCTGAGTTCAAAAATTCGATTATCTTTATTTTCAAACATTTGGAAAAATATTAAATGTCCAATTAAATTCGATTTTTCCAAGTTTCAAATCATGGCGAAATTTTATTTATTCATGGATATTCTTTTTCTTTCACAAATTTTATTTACTTCCACGAATTTTCCTCCAAGTCATCTGTGACGAATTTTGTTCTTTTGCCCAAGGCATATGTCGGAATAAATTATCCAAAGTATTAAAATGGCAAATTTTAATTTACTTCCAACCCATTCAATTTTGGCCACTTTAATTTACCCATGGCTAATTATTTATTTTCCAAGTTATTTCACTTTATCCTTTAGCCAAGGCGAACTTCATATTTATTTGGCCATGTTTTATCTTTTCCAACACTTAGACTTTTCTCCCTTAGCCAGGTCGGACTTCCTAATCATCTTGCCAAAAAAATTTATTTCTCTTATGCCATGGCGAACTTCAAATTGTGCTAGGCATATTTCCCCATGCCAAAATTGAAATTTTACTCAAGCTTGGACTTTATTTCCTAGGCAAAGTCAGACTTTCCTCAAACTTGGACAATTTTTCTCTTGCCTAAGTCAAATTTTATTTCCATTTATCCTCATGGCGGACTTTCCAAATATTATTCCATGTGTTTAAAGGGGTGGCGGACTTTACATCTTCCTTTCCATACTCTAGGCGGACTTCCAAACTTTCATTCCATTTCTCCCTCAATGCCTAGGCGGACTTTCTAGCTTCCTTGCCAACTCTTCCTTGAGGTGGGTGGACTTCAAGACATTCCCTCCTTTATGCTTGGGCGGACTTTCCATTCTTTATGCCATCCATTCTAAGTGCAAGGGCGGACTTTACACTGGCTTTGCCATAGCAAGGGCGGACTTTGAGAATGTCTCACCACTTCTTGTCTAAGGCTTGGGCGGACTTGCCTCATGCCTTGCCATTGTCTTCCAAATGCTGGGGCGGACTTCCAAAGGGTCTTGCCATTGATGGGGCGGACTTTGAAGCCTTCATGCCATTTCTTGGCGAACTTCCCAATCCCTTAGCCATTTTCTTCTTCATGGGCGAGCTTGAAGGTTGCCATCTCTCCAGACTTAGGCGAATTTTCTCCATGAGTTGCATGCCTTTTGGTTGATTTTTCATTGATTTTCTCATTCTGGAGGTCTAATTTTCATGATTTTTCAATTGATTTTTCCAGATATTTTTTGCATGCCTTTTCCATGCTTTTCTTGAATTTTTCATTGATTTTTGCAGATTTTTCGATTTTTTGGCTAGATTTTGATTCTAAAAATGGAAATGTTGACTCCTTGACTAGGGTTGACTTTCTAAAAATAGAAAAAGCAAAATCCCTAAAAAATAGGGATCCTGGATTGGTCCAAAAATGCCAAAAAGCAAAAAAGTAAAAAATCCCTAAAAAATAGGAAGTGTCAGAATTGACTCAAAGCACAGGCGATCCTCGTCTTCCGGACCTTCTGAGCACTTCCGTGACTACTCAAAAACTCTGACTTGAAACTCTCAAAGCAATGACCTTATGAAACTGTTGCGCGGAGGCAAAACCCTAAAAAGAAGCAAACTACTAGGGGTCCCCATTTGCAATGGGGCGATGTGTGAAAAGGTCACAACAAGACCATGCTAGTATTTCAATATATCGTTGTCCCATACTATCCAAGATTTGGGATTTGGGCTCCTATTTTGTGTTCGACTATTTGCAACTTCCACTATTGTCACTTCCAATTTATTCAAAAAGGATAGTATGCTCAATTCTTTCCCTTGGAATAGTCTCCTATCACAGACCTTCCAAATTTCCCATGTTATTGATGGGCTTATTATCCGTAGGCACGAAAATGTTGTGTTCTTGCTTAGGGTTGGCCAAGATTTAAACAAGCTCAATATAACACTTTGAAGAGCACTTATCCACCCAAGTTTGGCACATAGCCATCTCCAATATTCTTGAGCGAATTCACACCCTAGGAGGTGGTCTGAATCTTCCTCTGCGCTCCTACATAGCAGACATCATGATGGGCCATTGTATCCCAATATTTGGAATCTATCCATTGTAAGGATCCTCCCCTAAGGAGTCGCCCATGCAAATGCTCTTGCCTTGGGAAGGCATAATTTGTTCAAACATAAGTGAATAGGAATCTTCGTGTCCCTACTGCTTTCCTCAAGCAACCTGTACCCTTCTCTTACATTGTATTGGCCACTGTTAGCCCCATTCTAGATCAACTTGTCATCCCCCAACACGGGAACAATACTTCTATCCTGAAAAAATATTCTTCAAAAGTGTTACCTCCTACTCAAGAATGTTCAAATGGTTGCACTTCTTCTAGAGCCACGTTGTGATACCATCGGTTTGGTTTGCCTCCATATAATTTCCTACCTTGGATCCCCAATTCAGTTCTAATACACCTCATATCTGATTCAATCCTTCTATTCTTACAAGAGGAGTGTATCTGCCCCAAGATTCTTCCCAAAAGAGGGCAGTTTGGCTGTCATGAACGTCCCAAGTTAGGCAGTCAATTATTAGTGAATGGAAATTGGTGATGAAATTCCATATTCTTGAACCCTATGGTAGTTGCACTACGGTCAAAATGTTGGAGGAATCCATGCAGTCAAAATATTTATGTTGCAGAATCTTTTCCCATTTTAACTAAGGTTGTTTAGACATTCTCCATACTAGCTTTGCTCCCATGGCTTTATTCTGGAAAAGCTATCTTTTTAACCCAACACCACCATCCTCTCTCGGCTTCAGATCTTATCCCATGCTATTAGAGCCAATTTGTCTTTTTTCTAAGGAGCCTTGCCAAAAAAAAATCCTCATTATGCTTGTAAGTTTCTAGTCCACCCCGCTTGTCATTAGTAAGAATGGCATCAAATATATGGGAATTCTCACAATGGTTGCTTTAAGCATTGTTATCCTCCCTGCCCAAGATCTTTCCAGGAAGTTGCCCAATTTGACACTTCCTATTAGTGGATCCCATAGATTGTTCGACCTCAACCCAGGTGCCAATAGAAGCCCCACATAGGTGCTAGCGAATTTTCCATTCTTGAAGTCTAGTATTTTGAGAATTTCTTGTTGCTTCCTTGGGGGGGTTGACAAAAAGAATATTTCTGATTTTGGAGTGTTGACCTCTTGCCTTGACGCCATCGAGTAATTCTTCAATATTTATTTTATGCCTTTAGCTTATTTCCTCTTAGTAGCCCCAAACAGCATCATGTCATCTACAAAATGTTGGTGGGTAACTAGGGTGAGGTTGCTTGTAATTTTAAGGCCTTCTATCTTCTTGTCCAGATGAGCTCTATTCAATGCCTTGCCCAAAGCATCTATCATTAGTATAAAAAGGAATGGGGAGAGAGGATCCCCCTAACGAAGCCCCTATGATGACTCGAAGAAACCTTCTAAAGAGCCATTTACTAGAACTGAATATCTAGGGCTTGCAACATAACTGAAAATCCAGTTTATCCAGTTTAAATCAAACCCAAATCCTTTCAAAATGCTAAATAAAAATCTCCAATCTACTTTGTCATATGTTTTCTTCATATCTAACTTAACCAGCATTTGTTGGTTTCGAGTTCTCAAGGTTGAGTGGACTGCTTCTTGGGCGATTATGACACCATTCAAATTGACCTCCCTGGTATGAACCGTATTTGTTCTTCAGCAATTATTTCTGGCAGGATCTTCTTGAGCCTTTTGGCCACTGCTTTTGTCCTAATTTTGTAGATTGTGTTGCATAATGACATAGGCTGAAAATCTTCCAAAGCCAATGCTTGCTCTTTTTTGGAATTAGGGCGATAAAGGTGTTGTTTATCTCCTTCACCATTTTGCCCTTTCTCTAGGAATCTTCTATTGCTTCACACACCTCCTTACCCACCGTTTGCTAGCATTTTTGGAAGAAGGATGTAAGAAAGCCATCCAGGCCACATGCTTTGTCTGGATGTAGCTGCCAAACTGCCATTTTTATCTCTTCCTCTGTGAAGGAGGTTGTTAGCATTTTGTTTTGATCTTGTCACTAATTTGGGAATGTTTCCCATAAAAAAATTGGCGAATGGAGTTTGAGCCTTCCCAATTGTTGAGAAGGTTCTGGAAATAATCTACCGCCTCTTGCTTTATAGTTCCAGGATCCTCTATGATTGTCCCATCTAACAATTTTAGTTGGCTGATCCTGTTTTGTTGCCTTCTGATTTTGGTGGCATTGTGAAAGAATTTGGAGTTCCTATCCCCTTCCTTTAGCTACACCTCTCTGTACTTCTGTCTCCAAAGAGTTTTTTCCTTGGCTAGATTGTCTACATATTTTCCCAAAAGTTCCTTCTCCCTCAAGTATTTGATTTGATCCATCCCGTCTTTGATTACTTCCTCATTGAGGAGATGAATCTCCTTCTCCAATTCTGCCTTGGTTTCGAAGATGTTTTTGAAATGAGTTTTGTTCCATTCCTTCAACTTCCTCTTCACATATTTAGTTTTTCCAACGAGCAGAACATTTTGGTGCCATCAAAGGTCACTTCTTGCCATCAATCTGATATTAGTTTATGAAAATTTGGATCTTGCATCCACATTTTTTTCAAATTTAAAAGGGCTTCTTTATGGTCTTGCTTATCCTAATAAGCTCAATTAAATTGGGAAATGATTTGAGCCCGAGGCTAGAACTAAAGTGCTCTCCAATATGAAGGGGAATGAGCTAAGATCACCTTTGATGAGAAACCTATCCAGTTTTTCTGCTATGTTGCTGAAGCCTAGCCTCCTATTGGTCCAAGTGAAGCTTCCATTCTTCATTGGGACTTCAATCAATGAGTTTTTGTCCACAAATGCCTCAAAATCTACTTGGGATTGTAACCGCCTTTGTACTCCCCCTAATTTATCTTGACTGTGGAGAATGGCATTGAAGTTGCCGCCTACTATGCAAAAACCTTCCAAGCATTGGTTAATGAAAGCCTCTATCTCCTGCCAAGATTGTCTCTTTTCTAGCGGGGATGTCGGACCATAAACATTTATTAGATAGAAATGCATCTTTTTCCATGAGATTCCTTACCTTGCATGCCATCCATGTTCTATTCTCTGGGAGGATTTCTAGTGATACATATTGCAGTTTCCATAGTATAGCTAGCCCCCTAGAGGCACTTTCTACCTCCACCAGTTCCACCTCCAAAATCTCAATTTATTTTTGAAGAATTTTGCCTCTTTACCTAAAATTTTAGTTTCTTGTATCATGAAAATGTCAAATCTTGACACCTCCATGAAGCGCTTTTTGTTAGGGGCGTTTAAGCCCCTAACATTCCATGATGTGATCTTCATGGCTCTCTGGGAAGGGTTTTTCCCTTCCCAGATCTAAACAACCTTGTGATTTTCAATTGCCCTTCGGCATCCCCTTCTTGACTCAATTTTCATATATTAGTCTTTCTTCCTTTCTTTTTCCCTTCCCCACAATCAAAAAACTTTTTCGTAGATTCCTTCTGCTTTATCCCCAGTTTTTCTTTGCAAGGTAAATTGCCACCATTTTGGTAGAATTTTTCTTCTGAGATCCAACCCTCTAAATTTTCTTCCCATTCCCCTTCTTCCATAGCGGGCATTTCATCCCATTTTACTTTCACTCTAGTTTACTTGGCTCTCTTCTCCTTTTTCCAATAAACTTGTTCTTTGGCTATTAGTTATCCCAAATAACTCAATGGCAATTCCTTCAACTAGCTTTTTCATTCTTTCCCGACACTCCTCCAGCCCTTGGCCTTCTACTCCACTCCCTTTCTCCAAAACCTTGTTTGATCCTTCTTTCAGGGCTTTCATGTTTTTTATCACTCTGTAGTGTCGGAAACTGTCACCCTTAACAATTTCACATTATGTTTTGCTCCCCCTTAATTTATTGGACTTAATTAAGATCCTAATTTCCTAAATTATGCATTCCAAGTCCTATTTTTACTATTTTCTGAAGGATTGCAAGCATTGAATAAATGCAAACAATTAATGTTATGATCCCGACACTAAATGTCCTAGCAAATAGGGACACGACCTATACGCCCATGGGCATATGGGTCCCCCTATCTTGTCGAGGACCAATTTTTAGTATGTTGGTGGCGGCATTTTAACATTCAAATTTCAAATTTCAAATGTCGGCTTTTGGGATTTAATTTTCAGGAAATTAGCACAATTGCATATAAATACCTAGTTATTTTATCATTTGAAATCTAACAACAACTAGAACAAGCATTCAAGAGCAAATACTATTGTCAAGAGTAAGTCAAGAGTAGCATTTCAGATCATTATAGCAGCAATTCAAGATCATTGTATTCAAATGAATCAACTTTAATAGAAAACACTCTTGTACTCATTTATGGACTCATTGGATATATTTTGTCTTTAAATTTTGCAAACAAAGTGGTTTTAAAGAAATTTAAGCAACTTTTTAAGTTGCCAAGTCGCAAATTTTGGGTCTGTCGAGTTTTTGTCGAGTCTGAGTTTTCCAACTATGATATGAATTATATTCCAATTTAAATTATTTCTTTTTTTATTTTATTTGATTATTTATATTTGTATAACTTGTAATATCAATTTTTTTTATAGGTTTCAAGTTCTTCTACATCTGAGAGAAATTGGAGCACATATGGTTTCATCGATTTGGTGAAATGAATCGAGTCGGCAGCTAGTAAAGCAAAGGACCTTGTATATGTTCATTCTAATCTTCGTCTCTTGTCACATTCCTCCACAGACTACATGAAGCGACCTAATAGACTTTGGGATGTGCAGCCCGAGATGAGTGCCATTGATGTATCAATAAATGCATTGACACATCTCAAACCCATTGTTGAGAATGCTAACATAGGAGGAGGATCGTCTAGTGCATCTTCATTTGGTTTTGAGAGTCTAGTTGGTGGTCATACTCAATCCAACTCTCCTAGCTCTTCAGATAATCTTTGATCATCTAGAACTCCAATTTCAAGAGAACAATGATGATATTTTTGATAGCATGTGATTCTATGATATTGCTATCAGGATTCAACCGTGTAGCTTTACGAGTTTGACTCATAAAACTACACGGTTGAATCCTGATAGCAATATCATAATGTCATGGTTTTTTTTGTTATATTTATGAGTTTTTTTTATTGAATGTCATGTCTTGCCAATCCATAAAAGGGGTCTTGAAAAGTGGTCGTATCTATATCAAATACCATATCTGTATACGCATCCCTATCCGTGTCCATGAAATATTGTTCCTTATTCACTTCCCACTACTACACTTGATTCTTCTCTCTATCACCTTTATAGCAATATTGTTCCTCATCTTACTCTTTGCCCTTTGCTTCTCCTTATTATTATACATAGAATTCTCATTTGATCTAGCGGCAATAACATCACTTAGTGTAAACATTTGTCTCATCACAAGTTGATATTCATTTTGGACCTACACCACTACTACATTTTCATGGGCTACTCTATTTTCACTTGATGTTTTGGACTTGTGGAATAGTTGCATGAGTTCTCTTAGATGTTCAACATTGTGAGCGAGAAGCTCATGCTATTCAGATCAACACTATGTTCACCTTGAAAGTTTTGATTAGACGCATCATAATCAATATATTTCTATTCTTCCATGAAGTCATATCCTGATGCATCATATTGACTACCTTCATCCTCATAGTGTTGAACATATCCTTCCTCCTGAGGAAGTTATTTCTCCTTGCTCATTGAGAGGGCCTATGCATAATTTAGTTCAACAACTTTAGCTTCCAACAACCTAATCTTTTTCTCATTTCTTCTATCAATAAGCAAATCATCCATTTGCATTTGAGCTCCCTTATCATTATGATCTTCTTCATAATCATCATAAGGGGAATCATCCTTTCTACTCATCAAGAGAGCACTAACATGTTTGAATGTTGTACTCTAAGTTTCCAACAGCTCAAACTCTGCCCAACATTGCTAAATTTCATCTTTGCTTGATATGCCGGAAGAAGGGGGATATTGGTCAGCAATATCCTGAAATCTCATGTGATAATATTGCATAGATACATCAAGGATTTTATCCACATTTTTTCTACCAATGACTGTTGAGCATAGGTTGTCATTGATGTCAAACTGATGACAACAAGTCATTGTGTTTGAGAGTGGTTATCAAATGGTGTCAAGGATGTCAAATGTGAAGGTCATCAAAGATGAAGTTTGTAGGAGTACAAGTATTGACAATAATCTAAAGGTTCTGGTAGTGTCTTGTTTGACAGTGTGTGGGTTGTCTAATCTATCATATCTTGTATCATGTTGGTCATAGCGTGACTACTTTCAGATAGTTCATGTATTCATTATACCATGCCAGGTATGCAGTCAGAAATGTATGTGGTGGTCCAGAAGGTTATCTTTTGGGTAGAGAGATTACTTAATATGGGTGGCATTTATTTCAGAAATGCGTTGTAGCTCTGTGGTTTGGAAGGAGAGTATGTCTACACTAGTTCTATCAATTTCTTTAGTTTCCAGTGGCACGGCTTAATGTGCGAGGAGTTTGAAATATCAGAAGCTTTATCAAAGCTATTCCAAGTTTGAGGCATGTGCGGTAACGAATACAAGTGTGCAAAATTCAATTCAAGTGTGTGGAGTGAGGATAGGACTTGTTTAAGATTCCCTTTGTGGCACAAGGCGTCAAGTGTTGTTGGTGCTAAGATTGGACATTTGTATTACACGTTTCATGTAATTTGAATTTAGGTCCATCCTATGTTGTCTAGGTTGGTGCGGGCCCCTGGCCGACATAGTAGAGTATTAATGTAGTGTCATGTATATATTTCAAATGTTCAAATGCATTGTATGTAAAGAATTGAGAGTCTCAATTCATCCATGTATGTCTGAATGTAGTTAATGATTATAGTGAAAGTACAAAAGTGGGATGTACAATTGGGTAATGAATGGAAGGTATGTGACAGAAGTGTGAGCATCAGTATCAGTGTGTCTACAAGTGCAAGTCAGAGTTATATTTCAAATCCACCATTATTTTTGTTCTGGTGAGATTGATGTTCTACCTGTTGTATTACTCCGACAAGGATTGGTGTCTCTGTTCTAGTGGGGATTGGTGTCTCCTGTAGGTTGGTGCCTACTAAATTTTTTGGGGATTGGTGTCTCTTGTTGGTTGGTGCCTACTGAATCTCTTGGGGATTAGTGTCTCTGCTAGGTTGGTGCCTACTCCATATTGTAAAATTTCCTTATTATATTTTTGCTTGTGAAAGCTTCTCACCATGGTTTTTCCCTTTTTGGGTTTCCACATAAAAATGTGGTGTTATGTGTTATCTTGTGTTGTGCTTTAATTGCTTAACTTACTAGCTTGTATGGTTCAGTGCTCTTCATGTTGACAATCTTTGCAAAGGTTGTTAAGGTTTCCGGAATTGTTGTAATTGTTTGGATCTACTGATTCACCAACCCCCCCCCCCACTCTCAGTAGATTGTGTGCCCTTCAAGTGGTATTAGAGCTAAGTTCCTTTGAAAGAGTTTAACAACTTAAGGTAGACCCGGGATGGCGTGGGATAGTTCTTCTAGAAACAAAGTATCGGTTTTTGATGGATCCAATTTTGTTTTTTGGAAAGTTAGGATGGAGTCATATTTGGTGGCTTTAGGTATGGACTTATGGAATTCAACTGTAGATGGGTATGAAATCCCTGAAAACTCTCCTAGGGATCAGATGGGAAAGAGGGCTTATGAAATCAATGGTAAGGCTAGAAATGCTCTTTTATGTGATTTGACTAACATTGAGTTTCCAAAGGTGATAGATTGCAAAACAACAAAGCAAATATAGGAAAGGTTAGAAACTATCTATGAAGGTGATGACAAAGTCAAAGAAGCAAAGTTGCAAACTTACAAAGCTTAGTTTGAAGGCCTGAGGATGAAAGAAGATGAGAACATTGCTACATTCATGCTCTAGGTTGATGAAATTGTAAATCATATTCGAGGTCTTGGTGAAACTTTGGAGGAAAAGAATATTGTAAAGAAGGTATTTAGATCCTTACCTGGAAGGTTTGATCCTAAAATTTCTACTACTGAAGAAGCTAAAGATGTGAATACTTTAAAGTTGATTGAGTTGCATGGAAACATTAACTGTATTTGAGATGAGATTTGAAAGTCGGGATTCTATAAAAAAAGAAGTTGCTTTTAGAGTTTGAAGCAGGTTGGTCAAAATTCTGATTGTGGATCAGATCC
>VDFB02336880.1:0-28814 GCA_007258455.2 Sequoia sempervirens | reverse complement strand
GGAGAAACAGGCTTATCTTGCTCTTTAACTGGTAATGCTAGCGGAGAGTCCTTTGGCTATGCAACATCTTTGGGGGAAGGGGTTCTTGATTTATGGGTGTACACCTTGGTCTTTTCCCCTCCGGAGCTCTCTACATCAACAATTGGAGGTTCATCCTCCGAAGTGACCTGATCCTTCTTCTTTGCCACCCTCGCAGTTCTAGCTTTCTTAGGCGGCGGAGGGGCATCCTCCTCTTCAACTTTCTCTGCTTCTTCCTCATCCGAGGACTTGCTGATTGTCAGGGTCTTCCACCTGCGCTTGCCAATTGGTTTCCTCTTTGTTGCAGGTTCAGTTCCCTTAGGACCTCTGACTTTAATTTTGAATGGCGAGGTTTTAGCTGTTTTCCCCTTGGGGTCCTCATCCCCGGATTCTTCAGAAGTGGACATGGGGTTAAGATTCCCCATCAAATCGAAGGTACAGGGCACATTAGCATTCTCCAATACCCAGACTTTATGCTTAATCCAAGAAAAGGTGAATCTCAACACCGGAGCCATCAAGTCTTCCAACTCTGTCACCTCAGGCTCACTCCAATCGATGTCTACAACTGACCTGTCCTTTATGGGCTCATAAACATGGTCCTGGACCAACTTTCCATCATCATCCAGCTGATCTGGAATCAGCTTCACATTGTATTGTCTAATTGCCTCTAGAGGCAGCCGGGAATATCTCCTCTTCCTTACATCAAGGTCATCCTTGATGTTGACCCAGTAGTTTTCCAGGTCCTCCTTATGCCTAAATTCCTGGGTAGCCCTCTTTTGTGCCTCTCTGGTTATGTCAAAGTTCATTCTCTTCGAGTGGAAAGAGAATCCATAGGCTACCAACTCCTCACCTGCAGTGTGAGCTGATTGGATAGACGGGCACATTTCCCCCACTCCAATCCCAAGGGGGAAGTCTCCTCCAAAACTAGTTTTATGCTTTTCCCTCTTCACCACTGCATCAAACTCACAAATCTGTCGTACAACCTCTAGCAGCACCAAATGGTCAGTGGGATACCGGGGCAACCTGTAAGGAGCAACTGGACATCTATCAATCTGGAGGTATGTGAAGGTAGGGAACTGGATAAACCATGCTCCATAATTCTTGATCAACCCCTTAGCCCCATCGGATAATCTGATGTGCTCTGCATTTTGAAGTGTCCGGGTAATGTGCATGGTGAATGCATCATTGGCCCAACTGTAATCTTTATGTCCCAAGTGCAGTTCCGGATAGACTTCATAGATGATATCCTGCCCAATAGTTCCCATCGGAGTCAGTCCTTTGTAGGGATAGGAGATGGCCAGCACATACATGATGTAGGAGGACATGGTGAACTTCTTTTCCTCCAGAACATTTCTCAGTTGTTTGTCTATTTCTGCACTAATGAGTCCTGCCCAGTGATAATTTGTCCCCTGACTCATCTTGGTGATCACGTGGACCATCCAACTCTCCAATACCCCGGCAGTTTTCAATCCGGCCACCCTGCTCAACAATGTGATGGCATCATAGATATCCGGCCTGAATTTCACCCTGTGCAATTGTTTAAGCAATTTGGAATGATGAGATTTTGGCTTCTCCAGCCATGAGTTGATGATCTGCTGAGCCTTAACTGGCTCATTCTCATAGTATGTTCGGGCAGTGTCAATGTTTAAAGCACAGACCGAGGGGAGATCCGGCATGCTGAAGGCCCGGGCAATGGAGGCCGGACTGAAATTGGCCAAGACTCATCCCTCAGTGCTGACCACCATCTGTGTATCAAAAACGTATTGTCGGGCACACTCGAGAATCAATTCGTAGCACTGAACCGCTGGAGGGAAACCTGCCACATGCACCAATCCCGAGTTCATCATTCCTTGTCTCAAGGCTGACTGGTCCTTCTCAGCCGTTCTTTGCTTGAACTCCTCATAGCACCAGGCACAGACGTTGGTATCAGATACATCAGCCCACACGGAAGATATCCTACTTTCAGGGACCTGGCTCTTCATGTCTAATCTCAACCGTTCTGTCTCAGAAATTGAAGATGCCCCTGCACCACCTTTGGACTTCCCAGTAGTAGCCTTGCTTGATTCGGCCTACACATCCAAAAATTGTCATTAGAATCCAATTATTAAGCTCATATCAATCCAAGGGGGTTAGCACACATCATATAAATCCATCAAAATTTGTCGCTAACTACTAATCCATCGGGATCCAGAGAAATCAGACAGTCCGGAAAAATCGCGCAATAAGGGAAAATACCGTCGGGGCAGAATTTCGAAGAAATCTGACCCAGACGGATTCCTGCTACCAAAGCACCATTAGTCGGATAAATCATTAATTGTGCATGGAAAATCGAAGGATAATCATTAAATTTACTCATTGGCAACAAGAAATAAGCATAAACAATCATTCCATCAATCCTATCATCGAAATATACAAAAGAACACAACCAGACAGGAAATCCAAAAAAATCCGGATGGGACGGATTTCCTCGGACAGCATAAAACGCACCGGGAATAAACCCAACCCACGGAATAAGCCCAAACCGGGAAAATCCGGGAGCAACGAAATTCCGCGATGGTCCTCGAAACCCGAAAAATGGCAAAACGCGCACCAAGACTCGAACGACCGCGGGATCTCTACTACCTGAGCTCAAATGATCCCGAAACTAGCAATAATCAACAATCTCAAGTATGCAAAGGATTTCAACTCTCAAAAGCCCTCAAAGGATGGATCCCCGTGTTAAAATAATGGTGCCCTAGATCGAATGACCAACTTTCCGCCATTAAAACCAGAGCAAGCCTTAGGGCTCAAAATATCGGTTCAGAATTTACCTAAAAGCCCTCTAATCTTAACAGGTCGGGAAGCCAACATGATACGGGATGAAAGTTACTCAAGCATAAAATAAAATCATCGTTCCGGGCCGAACACTAAGGGAAACCCTAATTTCGCATGATAACACATTTAGCGCCCGCAACAAACAAGCAATCCGACCCAAAATGCCACCTAAAGGATAAATATGCAATCCAACGAACAAATGGAGCTCACAGGGCATGGATAATGGGGTTCCATAACAAAAACGGGACGGACCTCGACTCTATAAATACAAAGTCAAAATCAAATCATGGGCCGACCCCAAATTTAACAATACCCGGTGCAAGAAAACCCCAAATCATCCCGCAAGCAAACGAAAGAGTAATGGATACCTACCATGGATCAAAGGAAACGGAATCCAAGCTCAGCAAGTCGACCACGAGGCAAACACATCCAAGCAATGTAAATACGGGCACCAGAACTCAAGAAATCCCCACGCAAACAAACCAATATCAATTCGCAAAGCTCAAATGAAAATTTCAATCGCCAGAGCAGTCAGCAAGGAAGCAATGGAGATAGAATGAATCAGAAAATGCCCTAAATTCGACCTTATACCCGTCTAAGCAAAGGTACCTCAGCCATTAATGCACGATAAGATATTTCTGACAAGTCCGGAAACCCGAGCCCCAAGCGAAATTTCGGAAAATCTCAGAATGCGCGGAAACACAGATTTCGCGGAAATGCAGAAATCGGGGAAGTCAAGAAGATCGGGATTTTGACAGAATCCGGGAAAATCCGATAGGACCGGAAAATCCCGAAGTTAGGCAGAAACCCGGAATCGGAGAATCCTGCCAGAAACAGACAAGGAACCAGAGCCCGGGAAAATCTGCCAGAGACGGAAAATCCCGGATCCAGGCGAAAACCTGGACTTGGTCCAAAGCTCAATTTAAATCAATTCCAACCTCAGGGCAAGGGTAAAGCCAGCAAGACCAACATGTCAAGACCCTAAAATGATAAATCCAATAAAATCAAAGGTCAAAGACACCAAAAAAAGGGTCCCCACTCCAAGTGGGGCGTGTGTGCGAAAACTGCACAACAATGGCAAAGGTTGTTCACTAGATATCCTCATTCTATATCAGAAGAAGAAATGATGGAACTATTCATTGACAACTTAACTGATGACATGAGATATACGATTTAACTACAATGTCCACCAACATTTGAGAAAGTCATTTAAAATGGGCTCAAGATTGAAGAAGCCTTGGTCAAAAGAGGGGTAATAAAACATTACAATGAAGGATCAAACAATATAAATTTCTCAAATCACTATGGCAACAATGATAAACCTAAGTTTTGGAAAAATAATAGAAATATTGGTAACAATGATGCAACAAATGAAACAAAAAATGTGAAACCAGTATGTAATTTGACGGAAACTACTGCAAAGGCCAATCAACATAATGACCAAAACATCAATCAGAATTTCAGTCAAAACAACAATCCAAACAATGGAGAGTCTAAGCCACAATCATATCCAAGACAATCAAATTGACGAAGATTCACACCATTGGGACAAACACTAGAATCAGCAATGAGAGAACTTATTGCAAATGAACTTATCACCTTACCTGAAGCAAGAAATTGGGAACCAAAAGTAAAACCATATTGGTGGAATGATGCTGACTATTGTAAATTTCATAAAAACAAAGGACATAAAACAAATGATTGTATGCAGATGAAACATCTAGTACAAGATTTGATTGACAGCAAGAAAGTATTCGTAGAAGTACCTCAAACAAACAATGATCATGGTGCATTTAAAAATCCTTTACCAAATTATGAAAAGGGAGAATCTTCTTCTACAAACGGTAAAGGTAAAAATGTAAACTAAATTTATGATAGCACTATTCATTATATCTCTACAATTGAGAATAATGATGTTTCTAACAATCAAACTGATAACATGGAAACCAATGACATAATACCCATAGATCTAATCCAAAACATTGATACATCTGACAATCAGATCAATGTCATAAAAATTAGGGAAAATCAAGATTATCAACCAGTCAATGTGACAAGGGGCAATCCAAGGTAATATTGAAAGGAGTTTCATCTAAAACCATTGCTACCCCTTCAAATCAATACAACATCATTGATCAACTGTAGAAAATATTGGCACAAATATCAATTTTGGAACTCCTTAAAATATTACCATCTCATAAGGAGGTTTTGGAACAAGCTCTTGTGGCCACAACAATACCCAATAATTTGGATGTTTGTCAATTCCAGGATATGGTGGGACACTTAACCATGCTTCACTGTCTATCATTTTCAAAACAAGATGATGTGTCACTTACTCATTCACACAATTTCGCTCTTCATATTGACATTTTAATCCACAAACATTGAGTAAAACGTGTCTTAATAGATGGTGGAGTTAGTTTAAACATTTGCACTTTAAAATTGATCCATGCACTAGGTTATTCTAATAATGCTATTGATGCCAGAAGGAAGATCACAATAAAATACTATGAAGAAGAAGAGAGATCCTCCAAGGGGTTGATCGTGTTACCTATTCAAGTAGGATCAATTGTCAAGAATATTGTTTTCCAAGTATTAGACAAAGAGCTCACTTATAACATACTCTTGGGATGTCATTGGATTCATGAAATACAAGAAGTACCTTCAACTTATCATCAGTGTTTAAAGTTTTTGGTCAATGGACAAGATGTCACTATTTCAGCTAATTAAAATAATCCTCAAACATGTAACACGCTTAAAGCAACTCAAGACACCTTGGTGCCCCATAATAGGGAAGCAAACACTTCTAGTTCATCCAACAGTGAAAGGAAATTAAATTTTGTATCTAAATGGGTTGAGAAAAAGGACCAGTCAAAAGAGACAGGCATTGTTGACTCCACTACACACTACTATATTTGACTACAAATTATGACGAATATTTGGTGACATATTGAAAAAATATTGTCAACTTACCGATGCAACATTGATTTAAATTTTTTCACTGGATTTTCGTTGCTTTAACTACCAATTTTTATACGTCGAAACCATGATCCAACATTGTCGGTCAGTACCATGAAAAATTCTGGCAGTTTCCGTCACAAAATCAATGTAACTTTGTCCATCTATTGACGGAAAAAATCACAAAACATTGCAGAACACCCATTTGAAATCGTCAAAAAAACACCAAATGTTCATCCATTTTTCAACGAGGTGGAGCAAACTATCATTTTCATTACGACAAAAACTACATCACGTGTACAACAACCTCATCGCAAATTTTTGTGGTTCGTCAGGCTATGTTCATCGAAATTGTGACAAAACCCTGCAATCTTTTTCTTTTTTAAATAATTCGTTCAAACATCTTCCCTCCCTAACACGGTTATAAGTGTAGCATATTGAAGCAAAGAGAACTAATGAAAATCATATAAGCTTAAAAATGTAGCATAATAAAATATTGAAAAGTGCATTACCTTATTGAGCTACTCTTTGTTTTGAGAATAGTTTAATATTCTCTACTTAACAAGGCCAACCACATGATGATGGAAGCTCATTTGGCCCCTCCCCCCCTCCTCACATCACTCCCAATTCCCCATACTCGATCATATAACATTAATCATTCATTCATCCATTAATAACATATAACATTCATTCATTAACATATAAAATTCATTCATTAACATATTCACATTCATTCATTAACATATAACATTCATTCTTTCAGTTTTTACATATCAAAAATATGGTTGTCATAATATGATTACAATCACTTTTTTTGTTTCTTTTTTGCAGCTAAAAAAAGAAGTGGAGTATCATTTTCTACATCATTTGTTCCCCCTTCAGTTTCTCTGCCCTCTGCTTTTGATCTTAATGTATGCCTAGTCATGTAACTCACGATGTGGAGGCTACTGCAGGGGGGTCATTGCAATAACAAAGAAATGTTAAATTGATATGTTTTATTATTATTGTTACAAGTATTTCATTAATTAAAAGAACATTAGAGTGGTTCTCTTTACTTGATGGGGCCACATCATGTTCCTAATCTTGTCTTATAGCCTCATGCTCAACATGTTGAACATCCTCTAAATCCTCTGGAGTTGAAACATGAAAGGTTACATTAATTAATACACCAATTGCAATTAAATATGTTTAAAAGAACATTAGAGTGGTCCTCTTTACTTGATGGGGTCACATCATGTTCATGATCTTGTCTAGCCTAATCATGCTCAACATGTTGATCATGCTCTACATGCTCTAAAGTTGAAACACGAAAGGTTACATTAATTAATACACCAATTGCAATTAAATATGTTTAATTGTATTAATCCATACAATGTTTTGTATAGCACATGAATACATCCAGTACCGGGATGCACACCATGACCTTCATCTGCAGGTTGTGCTCCACCCTCACCACGCTGCATTCCAATGGCATGTGTAGTATTATCATTGCTTTCTTATTTAAAACAAATAGGCACATAATTACTTTATGGTGGAAATTAATATTGAATAGATTGCACAAGTATTCAATTTTAAATAAACTTCATTGAGTTTATTTACCTGCGTGTTGGATGCAATGGAAGCTTATTTTTTCCTAGTCAAGAGTCTTAGGTGTTCAGCCACAGCTTCATAGCCTTGTTGGAAGGAAATCTTCAAGTCCTCTTCTGTGGGCACTTTGTTGAAGTCAGAGCCCTGCATTTTTGCATAAAATCATGAATTTTGGTTCTATGGTGTGATAAAACCAAAATTGTTTGCAATTTATTATTTGGATGCAATATTCCATTTATTGATACTTACAATTCGTGCGGCTAATTTCATATAACCACCAGAGTCAAGTTTGTGTTGCTAGTCTTTCTTTTGTTTCCTTCGATGTGTCGGGTAGCCTATGAAAAGTTTGAAATATGTTATATTATGTAAAAAAAAGAGTAATCAGTATATAATTACATTGTTAATAGTATCACATACCTTCCTTGGCCCAGTGGTGTCTTTCCTTTTTTCTTTTCAGCCTTCTCCTTTCCATCCAATACCAGGTCCTTCCACTCCCTCTCTAAAATCATGAGGGGACGCTTGTACTTTTTGTTCTTCTCTAAATGTTACCTATATTGGTCCCTCAAATACTTTAGATAGGTACCATATTTCTTAAGCACCTTGGTTCGGTTGAATGTGTTATTACTGAACAACACAACTAAACGGTTAATGAGCTCATCTTTTAAATCTTGATTTTGGTAATTCCACCGTGTACATATGGTGGGCCCGAAGATCTCCAATGTAATATCATTTAGATGTTTATAAAAACATCATTTCCTGCAAAATGATCATGGGATCATTAGTCTAAAAGGAGTGATCAATAAGTAAATTTCAATTGCATTATATATAATAATAATTAAAACATTTTAAAGTACCTAGGACCTTCTCTATTTTTATGGGAACAAAATCATTGGTCACCATAAATGTGACCAGAAATGTTCTCGTACTAGTAATACGAGAAGATCCAGGAAATGTTGCTAAAAAATCACTAGTACGAGTGGCCTCTACATCCCTAGGTACATGTCCTAACGCATGTTTTGGCATGTGTTCGCTGCCAGAGGGTGCACTACCTGATGCCTGCATGTTATGTGTTGTCGACATTTCAATCAACAATATAGGCACGGATGATGGGGTTGGATGATGTGATGTATGCGCAGGAAGATCAAGATTGACACTTGTACCAACCCCTACTCCTCAGGCAGCACCTACAATACCCTAATCATGGCTAGCAACATCATGAGGATGCAAAAAATCTTGTAAAAACAACACATATTTTAGTTCATGACATAAAAGAGTACAAAATATAAAACCATGAATGAACTTATGGTATAATTAAAGATCTCATGACAGCTTACTTGCAAGTTTTGTGCTCTCTCAGTCAATATTTTAACCCGTTCTCTTATCTCATTTGTTTGAGGCACTATGAATAACAACTAAAGGATTTCTTCATTGCATTTCTTTGTGTCTTCCTTATCATATCCAAAGGGTTTTCAAAATATGTGACGTCATCATCGCATAATAGTGATTGCACCTCCCTATGGATGCTCTCCTCTACTACTGGTGCCTTTCCCTGATCATCCAACCGTGACAAGAATATTAAAAACATTATCAAAATTAACCCAATAAACTTATGAAAAAAACATAATAATAAAAAAAATTCTCATATCTAATTTGTAAAATTACAATGAGGTAAACCTGTCAGATAGAAGCGCCTGAAGATGCATCGTGAACTATGCTCTGGGCCACAGCCTTCCCCATACGATCAATGTCCCACTGTGACAAAAATTAAATATAAAAAAACATTACTAAAATGAAACCAATAGACTTACGAAAAAAAACATAATAATAAAATGGTATATTGGAGTCATTAATTGGAGGTTGGGTAAAATGGTATATAGTACGTACCACCCCCATATTAACTATGTTTGTATCTATGTGATTCAAATTGTAATCGATTATCAACTCTTCCCCTGCAGTTATTGATTTTATCGCACATATGAATACACAATTTCCCTCGCGCACCTTGAATATGCAATTGGGTTGCTTATTTGTTGACCCAAGTCGTGTACTGTTTATAAACCCTGCAATATTCCCTAATGCTTTTGGCCTTCCATCAATGTACATAGCCAGTCCTTTATTTTGATCCTTATCTTTTAGTTGTATATAATTTGCTGACAGTGCATACTTATGCATACTTCATGTATATCAAACCAACTGCATCTAATATTTGTAACTGTAACAGGGTCTGACATACTCCATCATTTTAGTAACTTTTTTGTAACAGACCTTTATGTCATCCATGAAAAATAGGCCCAAACCATGTAATGACGATGGTGCTATGTGATATATCCTCTCCTTGATATAAACATCAGTGTTTATTGGAGGAAGTTCCTTGGTTACCCATTGTTTTCGTAGATGTTTGTACCTCAACGGCACCTCAATGTCGCCTATGCTCTCATCATCATAATAACATGAGCCCCCTTCAGCAAGAAAAAATTCCATGCGTTTATGGAATTTTCTTCTAATCTTTTGACCTCTAGTTGATCTCCCTCTTTTAGACCTACTACATGTCTCACTTTCCTCTTCTCTTCCTAAATTTCCCTCGCTTGAGGAAGACAAATATGACAAATACCTATTTGGCGGTACCTGCACTCATAAGGATGTTGGATGAAGTTATTTCATGTTATAATGGTTGGATATGGTAATAATCTCAATCACCTTCCTGTTACATCAAATTTCATGCATTTTAGTTCAGATTTGTGTGAGTTATTTACTTCAGACTGCTAAAACCCTCAATTAGGGTAAGCAGAGATAGAAATAATTATGCTTCTCCTTTATCAATTGGTGGAATCTTCTATTTTCTTGTGAGATTATCCGACTATGAATTTTCTTTCATGTTTCAATGGATTTAGGGAAAAATCATAAAGATAAGATGTGAGGGAATGAAGTTTCTTGACTGAAAAACTGTGTACAATCTGTGAATAGAGTAATTATAAAGGTTAACCCCCTAGAGTTTTGTGAAAATACTTTGTAAACAAACTTTGATGCTTTGAATAGAATATACCAGTCAAACTAAACATGTCCCAAGCATTGTACAAGTGTACTTTGGTCAGGAGTTAGTAAAGCAACAAACCCTTATGTAAATTAGGCCTAATTAGGCCTAAATCTGTTTGACACAACAATATTTGAATTATGTAGAGTTGTCACACCATCAACACTAACAAGAACTATGGGGTTGGAGGTGGTTGAGACCATATAAAAGAACCTAAAAAACTCAAAATGAATATGGAAGGACAAAAAAAAACCTGCACCTATGGCCATGGTTATTGCAACAAAAAAGGACAAGACTGAAATACATATAGTTACTGAATTATGTGTTGCCTCCATTGAAATGTGGACAATAAGAAGGAGACATTTACTATCTAAAATGAAGTTCAAGGTCAATTTTATAGGGTTTGTACAATTACAAGCTCAAATAGATCAATAAAAAAGCCATTCTTTGGAAGAAATTATCCAATACAATAGCATATTGAATCTTCCCCATACTTGCATAATAATTCAAATTATTAAAAATAAGATTTTTGGGTTTCCAGCTATCAAAATAGAAGTAAAAAAAAAGTATAAGGTTTACAATATTAGGTTGAAGTTATCAAAACAAAATAATCATAATAATAATATGGTACTTACTAGTATCTCAATTCCCAGATTTTACTTTTATGGATTCTAAGCAAGTAGTCTTAACTACTACTTGAGGAACATTATGATCTTGTATACTTGTTGAAGATTTCATGGTGACTTTGGACTCAAACTCCTGACTTTCCCTTATGCCCTTGACAAAAAAATGCATAATTTTTTTTTGAGGTGAAGCAACCTCTACGACTGCCCCAGAAAAATGCATGCAATATGTGGATACAAAGACAATTACACGAATTGTTTGACAAAATGCTCCAAGAAATGTGGCCTAAGAATGTTATGGTGACAAAATGAGTAAAATTGATTTGTTGAAAAGGTTTTAGAGACCCCAAAGCAAATACAATTGGAAGTACTCGCAACACTTTTCCAACCAACCTGTGCTCAAATGGGCACTTCAATTAGAGTACAAAAATTGTAGTTCACAAGCCAAAAATGGCCACCCAACTGATTGAACATCTCAAAGCTTGGTTGTTCAAACTAACCAGACACTATTACTAGGTAGTACTTGGGTTTTTCAATGGGAAATTGGCTCAAATTGACCAAAATATAGAATGAAACACCTCGATGGGAACAAACAGAGTCTAAATCACTGTACTTGCAACAAGATTTCTAAATGTGGGGGAAAAATCAATTACAGTCATTGTCCCTTGGTCGATTTTCACTTTTTGAGTGCCCTCACCTCTCGCTCTGGATTTCCTCCTGCCAAATGGTTCCTATTCTTCCTCCTCGAATCAATGGCCTTGCAATACTCATCCAGTGAAGTCTTGCAACTCTCCACTCAGGGGCTGGATGCAGTGGTTCTCAGTGCAACTCTCTAGTTAGGGTCTTGGTGCAGTATGCTATGTTGTGCTCCTACGTGTGCAGAGCCAAAATTCAAAATATATAGTTTATATATATGTTATGTCAACATATAGTTTATATACAAAATATATATGCTATGTCAACATATAGTTTATTTTATTTTCTACAAAATATAATTTTTGTATGGTGGCTTGCTAAGCTTATATAGTTGGTTTTCTCTTTCTTTATAATTTTTGATGATTTATTTCCTATGACATGATTGAATATTATCTGCAGTCCTAATGATTGTTAAAAAGGCTTATGATATATGATGTTTAATCATGATGGATGTCTAAGAATCAGTGATTGAAATACTACTTGACTAAAGATTGAGCTATCTAATATTTTGTCATTTAAACATCATGGAAGAAATGCTTGCAATCAATGTCTTATTAATGTAGCCTACAAGGTTTCTTTTCCTAGTTTTTTTTGGTCATATTCTTGTTATGACTTTTTTTTTTAACATTGGTCTATTACAGTAATGGGGAGCATATCTAGTGAATTGATTATTTCAGTCTCTTTGATTCTTATCTTTGCTCATAATAAGTTTTCTTCTATCTTATGATTCATTGATTGTTGGTTTAAAACACTCATTACAACTAACATGGATATGAATTATGATGTGGTTGTGAGAAGGGATTGTTGAATATGAAGGAATGGTGTAGGAAAGTACTCCTTAATCCAAATGAGTCATTTTCTTGTTATGGAATATGTTAAGAGACTTTAAAATTAATATATTCAATCTAGTTAATATTGACACATCTAAAGCATGCCAAAGGCACTTTGGAGATATGCTATGACATAAAGAAGATTGTTAAAATTGATGTCAAGTCTTGATCCATTAGGGTAGGAAAACATAGATGGATTGGTACAAAAGGTTCCATTCAACTTGGAGGAAATGGATAATTACCTAAGGGGCTAATGTGAAATTGGACCAAGTTTATATTATAATACAAATAGCTTGGGAAAAGGGATGATGAAATGGTTAAGTATGGGAAATTGTAGAGATAAATATAACACCAAGGGAAGAACACTAGAACTAATTTTAGCACTATGGATTAATCCAAGACTCAAAATTCCACTAAGAGGCATCCCTTACCTCTTAAAATAATTCCATAGGTGGGTTTATCCTCCCATATAGTGCCACTAGTTAGCTTATCATGTGAACTTCCGCTATAAGTAGGATTACCATACACTTTCATAACATGCATGTGTGGTTTCAAAAGGTTTATACATTCTTGTGAATTTGAAAGAAATGAATTTTTTGAATTTTCCAATAGGTGTTAGGGGTTAATTTGACTTGGTTTTAGCATTAGAGTGACAAACCTTGTGGTTTAGGTTCCATAAACAAAATATACTCATTTTTTTAGCTTCCTATTATCATCTTTATATTCAATGAGCTTTTCAAAGATCATATAAATATTCATTGCTAATTAAAATGCACAAAATAATGTGTAATAGATCCAAGGTGAGGCTTAGAGAGCCTCATCTTTTGAAACCATTAACCAAAGATCTCTCAGTGGAAAATTCAATGTTAGGAGAAGATTAAATTGTTTTATAAGTTTAATTAAGATCAGAAGTTTACTTGTTTTCCAAAATACAATCCGAAGAGACACCTTTGTTGGGTCTTCTTATATATATGAAATTCAAATTGTAATATTTGATCATCAACACTTTTTAATTTTTAATATTTTTTCAGTAGTGAAAGACTTATTTTCTAGAGTAATACAATACCAGTAGTTTTCTATGTGTATGGAAGATTCTTTCATTTGGACTAGTTATTTGTTGTTTCTTTTCAAGCAATTGAAGGCAATTTAAAATTTATTCTAATTAATCTCCATGACCATCTTATAATTACCTCTCACTTTCCTCCTCAATCTACCTTTCCCCATCAGGTACTCCCCTTCAAATTTGTTAATGGAGTTGGGATCCCAAATGTGATCTACATGGATCTTTGCTGCAAACTTAGGAAGATATTCAGTAATGTACACCATGGTCTGGTATACCATATATCCCTCCACCATACAACCCTCAGGATGTGCTCTTTGTCTAACCAAAGCCTTCAAAAATTTCAAGTTTCTTTCAACCATCCACATTGACCTTGTGTGTATAGGTCCACACAATTCAATCTCCTCAACTTGGTGTATGAGGTAGTGTTCTTGTGCATTGAAAAATGTCAAAGGTAGACACTTGTTCATTTCACACATTAGATGAGGATTTTTCTCCTCCAATAATTTATATCTTCTTTATGGATTTCTTTAGATGGCAGCCATCTACAAGTGATTCAAGGCACAAATATATTAACGAGATTTAACAAAAATATACAATATATTACATAACAAGTAAAACAAATGGAAAACATAAGATCTATACAACGAATTGAAAAAATGTCACTACTTACCTCATGTATTTTCCAAGATCATATATAACTTGCTTGACATTGATGTTGAAGTTGTCTGGGAGAGATAGAAGGAGAACATACTGCAACAATTATAAAATGATCTTTTCATTATTTTTCCAAAGCTAGTAAACATAATACACTGGAAAGTACACGCAGTATACAAATATATATAAAATATAATAGAATAATTACCTTAATGAAGGTATGCCAATCATGCATTTTCATCCCTGACCCAAATTCCCTTTCTTTGTTATGATATCGTTTATGTTCACAGTAAATCCTGTGGGAAATTGAATTTTTCGTATGACTTCTTTTATAGCATTGCTTTGTTGCTTCGTTAATAACCAAGGAAGGGCGATTATATTAATTTGGTCTCCATCGCTATTTAATTGAATGACATTTTTCATTGCATGATTGGCTTCCTAAATGTCACTACAAATTTTGATAATTTTTTCTTTGTCATGCCCTCCATCCAATATTTTCCATAACATTTCTATTATATTCTTTTTGATATGCATTGTATCAAACAAATGCACAATTTGTATCTGCTCATAGTAGGGAAACCTACTAAATTGTTGGGGATAAATTTTTAGTCCCTGTGGAAGCCAGCCATTAATGCCTTGACGACCTTCATGAAGCATATAAGTTAAACAAATTAACAATGAAAATCATTGTCAATTACAGCATGAGTAAACAAAGCACAATAAAAAATATAAATTCCAAACATATCATTTATGATAGATAAACAATTTGATATGATGTATAACCTTGACGATTAATTCTATTATATTCCAACTCCCATAGGCGAGGTGTCATTCTTCATGGTTTTGATGTAGTCTCTTCTTTCCCATTGAAAAGATATTTTTCAATAGTTTGATACTTATGATTTATGTGGAGGAAGTGCCTATACTCATCAAACACCTACTTTCCTAAACTTGTTGAACGACGAGATTTAATCTTTGGACCACAAACTAGACAAAAAATTTCCCTTTGTTTGAAGACCTGCAAGATCATATATAATTGGATTAAATATGTCAATTTTTATAATTATATATAATGAATAGATTATTTAAAAAACATGCATTATATCTACTTCATAAAATTAAATAGGTTAAAGTGCAGTCGAACGTTATAACATACCACAAAAATGTGTTAGCCCTGGGGCATCATGAATTGTCCATACAAGCATTGCATGGAATTGAAATTGTCTTTGTCCTATTGGTCTAGAGATGTCATACATAGTGACACCATTCCATAACTTTAGTAACTCGTTGATAAGAGGCTCGAGATATACATTCATGTTCCTAACTTGGTACTTACCTAGTTGAATGAACATAAATATTACATAATTATTATAACCATTTTAATCGCAATACATATAAATTAATGTACATGACTATTAAATGAAAAAATATATAAGTCATTATAAACAAATAAGACAAATGAGATGCTATTGCATTAAAAAAAATGATGTAAACAAATACCGGAACAATCATTGCCAACATTATGTGCTCCTCTTTATCACATCCATGGAGGAATGTTATTGTTGAGCACAAAAATAGGCCATTACCAAGTAAATAGATTCAAATTTCTCCAAATGGATTGACACCTGTCACGCTAATGAAAGCCTGAGATTACGAGGTTCTTTAAATTGTAGCCATTTTTCCTCCATGTTCCTAAATACAAAACCATACATAGACATTCGAAGAATGTCATGTCATCTCCACTTCTATTTTGTGTATGGTAATCCATAAATTGTGCTAAGCTTTCACACCTAAATAATCATTGCATAAGTGAAATAATGGGAATATAACGAAGAACCTTGTAAGGCACCTTTTGTTAGTTGATCTATTTGATATCTAATGATATGATATTCCCAAAATTAATCATTACAAATTCATGTTGTTTATGATATATATTACATCTATTGGGACATGCATCTATTGCTTGATACTCCATTTCAATATCTTTCATAATGGCAGATAAATCTCGTTATGAGTGAGGTAAAATATTTTATGGTGGTAACAAAAATTCACCTATCAATCTACAACAAAAAAATAATTTGTTAATATAAAGAATGTTAATGGTACATATTTCATCCTTTATTTACTAGTGATGAACTAACAACAAAAATAGATGAAAAAAGATGATATATATGACATACCTTAACATCCATGAGATTGCTATGTTGGATAAACCATTCATAACCTTCAAGTTCACCAACAACAATACAATAGAGAGAAGAGTTGTTTGGGAACCTTCATAAAGGGGATTGTATGCCTTCTCAAGTACAGGTAAATCATGAACATCATTAAAGTCATCTTGATCATCATGATTAGTTGTGCCACTAAATGTGTCATGGATCAATGTATTTGTACCATCATCTTCAACTGTGTTTTTTGGTGCATGATCATCTTCTTCCATAGGATCATTAACTTCATCTTCGATATTCATAGCTCCATGTTCCTCCGCTTGAAAAACCACATTCTTTGAGCCGTGATAATCCATATCATGTGCCCTAGGGTACCCCACCTTTATAATAATGATCAACACAAATAAACCATGATCATGATCAAGTGATTATAAATATATATAAAATGTTAAAATGATATAAACATTTACAAATTCAATCAATATAAAGACATCTAATGAACAACTTACCAATGGATGATAATCATGCCCCCCTTCAATGTGATCATGCTTCCTACAATCTTTCTTAGTTTTTGTGATTAAAATTATTCTCATCTTTAAGCCCTTGCAATTATTGCAAGGACAATAACATTTCCCATCACCCTTTCTTTTCAATCTAGCCCACAATCTAGCAAGTGTCTCTTCATTTTTTTCTACACTAATATTATCTGACATGATTTTTCTTTACCAAGCTTGAATATTTAGATCTTCAAAAAATATCAAACTCACACTCCAATAATTTTTAATCATAGACAAGTAACAAAATCTAATAATTCTGATATTTTGCACCAAAAAAATTTGGCCTATAACCTCCACAAACTATCAAAAGCATAAAAAAATCGCAATTATAGAAAAACATTGTCGCAAGTATAGGTAAATTGTTGAACTCACTTTTATTTATTAAAAAACATTCGTCAAAACCCTGACGAACGCTAACCATATACCCGTTGACCCACAAATTAAGGAGGCTAACCATATGTCAGCCCACAAATTGATGGAAGGGGATGGTTGACTTTAAGTGTATGTTGAAATAGCGACAAAAATCACAAAGCATCACAATTTCGATGAACGTCGAGCATAAATTTTTAAAAAAATTGAAAATTTCACATTAAGTATACAGGTAACTGACGATACATCTAATTATACATCTTTCGTCAAAAAAAATTGTCGTATTTTGTAGTCAAATGAGTTAGTGACATCAAATAATGAAGGTCAATAGGATTCTCTATCACAGAAATTCAAAGACAAGATTCAATTAAAAGACAAGGGCATGGGAGAGTATTCCATTGAACAATCTTTGTGTTTTTCACAGTTGTTGCCATCTCTGAGATCATATGGAAAACAATCAACATTGACACAACCATCATCATGACCTACTATGGTTTTAGATAATATATTTGTAAAAGCAGGTACTCTAGAAGAAGAATCTAAAGTTAAGGCCATTCTCAATTAGCTCCACAAAGATGAGGAAGCCTCTACATCGGAAAACATTAGCATAAAGATAGATCAATATGGAAAGGGAAAAACAATATTAGAGAAAATGGGGTATGGAGGACAAGGACCTATTGGAAAAAGAAAAGAATGCATTGTAGAACCCATCCAACCTCTCACACTTCAGCCAAAAGACAAAACAGGACTGGGTTATATAGGGGAAACAAAAGAAGAAAACACTCATAGAGTTGTAGAAAGAATCCTTCAAATGCGGAATAGTTCTGAGATAGATTCTAATGAGTATGAGTGGGATTCTTTAAGAGACATCATGCAAGAACATACAAATTGATGCCATCAAAGAGTATGCACCCACATGCGAGGAGGGACAAAGCTCATGGACTAGACTCCTTGTATTTGGATCACAAAATATCAATGACTCAAGTGAGGATGGACAGATATCGAGTGAGATAGATGACTTGGAGGAGAGTAATATCATATACCTTGACACTACCACTAAAAAATTTGACAACATTTCTATCATAACCTTTAATATCGTTGACCTTAACCAATCTGATGACTTTTTACCATTAATGCATCCTAAACTTATTGACTGGGAACCAATTGAACCTATCAATATTCCTATCTTTGTTAATGATGATGCTATCATAAATTTCCTTTCTTGTGACAAACCTGACACAAGTTCTAATCATAAATCTCATAACAACGCTTTGAGATAGGAGGGTGTCAAATCTTCTAGTTGTAAAATTGAAAACAGGAATAATGGATCTAATGGTGAAAACCATTCAATGGCAACATTAGATCTTAAAAAAGTAAACATAAAGAACGTGTATGATGGTGAAAACCTCTCTTAGGCACCAAAGGATGGGAGATTTGACACCCTTCCAAAATATTATCATGAAAGATCATCAGTGTTGGTGGAGCCCACAAAGTCTATTAATATCGGCACAACAAAAAAGGAAAAAATCTGGCAGCATCAATGACTAAACAAGAAAAGCTAGAATTCGTCAAGTTCTTTGAGGACAGAAGCATTAACTAATGCATCATTCATCTCTACCATCTAGGACAAAACCTGTGAAACAAAAACTAAGGAAAATGCATCCGCATATCACCTTGATGGTGAAAGTTGAGCTGAAAAAGTTGTTAGATGCAGGATTCATCAAGTCTATCGATTATGCTAAGTGGATTTCTAATATTGTACATGTATCTAAGCTAGATAATAGTATTAGAATATGCACAGATTTCAAAAATATAAATAAGGCATATCGAAAGGATGATTTTCCTTTACCAAACATTGACATTATTATGGACTTAACAATAGGACATGCCATGTTGTCACTAATGGATGGCTTCTCACGATATAACCAAATCAAGATAGCACCCGAAGATTGGGAAAAGATATCATTCACATGTCCATGGGGAGCATTCTATTGGAATGTCATGCCCTTTGGGTTGAAAAATGTAGGTGCAACATATCAGTGGGAAATGACCACTATTTTCCATGACATGATGGATACTTTTATGGAAGATTATGTGGATGATATATTGGAAAAATCATATACCAGAGAAGGAAATTTGGAGATTTTGGGAAAAATCTTCACAAGGCTAGAGAAGTTCAATGTCAGATTAAATCCTAAGAAATGTGTGTTTGGGGTTACATCAGCAAAACCCCTAGGATACATAGTGTCAGAAAAGGGTATCGAAGTGGATACTGCTAAGGTAAAGGAAATAATGGAAACGCCACCACCAAAGAATATTAGTCAACTAAGATCTCTACAAGGCAGACTACAATCAATCAGGAGGATTATCTCTTAATTAGCATATAAAAGTCATCCCTTCAATCATTTGCTACATAAGAATGTCTCTTTCAAATGGGATGAAGGATGTGAAACTAATTTCAATCAAATAAAGAAATATCTTATGCCACCTCCCATATTAATGCCACCTACAGAAGAGAGACCATTGTTACTATACATTGCAACAACAAAAAATTTCTTTAGGAGCTCTATTAGCACAAGAAGATCCTGAGGGAAGGGAACACGCTATTTATTATATTAGCAGGACTTTGAATGGTTATGAAATAAATTACACCTTCATCGAGAAAGCTTTTTTGGTAGTGGTATTTTCTACCGAATAGTTGTGGCATTACATGTTGACCCACATGGTTAAACTCATAGAAAAAATTGATCGATTAAAGTACTTACTCAGCAAGGCTGCTCTAACAGGGAGACTAGCCAAGTGGGTCATGATCTTGAGTGAATTTGATATTCAGTATGTGGATAGGAGAGCCCATCAAAGGTCAAGTGATTTTGAATTAGTTAGTTAAAGCTCCATTATCTGATGATTGTCCAACGAATATTGAGTTCCTGATGCAGACATTCTTATTGTGACAACACAACAATGGAGGCTTTATTTTGATGGGTCATACACACAACGTGGGTCTAGTGTGGGAATATTGTTTGTAACACCTCAAGGACATACCATCCCAAGGTCCTATAGACTCATGTTTCCATGTACAAATAATGTAGTTGAGTATGAAGGATCAATTATTGGAATCAAAGTGGCAATTGAATAGAAGATCACAGAACTACAAGTATATAGAGATTCACAACTAGTCATTTGTTAGGTAGATGATGAATATCAAACAAAAGATGAGAATTTGATGCCATATAAGAAGATGATAGATGATCTCAAAAATTACTTTGTGGATATCAAGTTTGAACAGATTCCAAGGGCAGAAAACAAAGTTGCAGATGTTATGACGATAATTGCTTCTCTCTTGCAGTTGCCAGAAAAAGGAGGTCGTTATGAGTTTATGGTGGAACAAGTGTCTAGCCCTTATTATGATAATCCTAATTCTCAAACCATATGCCAATTATTTGATGTTGATTCCTCCATTTATGAAAATAATTACGCTTACCTAAAAGACAATATCCTTCCTCTTGATCTTTCTAGAAACCAGAAACGCAATTTCATTCGCCAATCCGCATGACATACCTTAATTGTTGACATACTTTATCGTCGAGGTCTAGATGGTACTCTTCTTCGGTGTCTAGAACATAACGAGTTTGAGATAGCTTTACATGAATTTCATGAAGGTATTTTTGGAACTCATTCAAGCAGACTAACCCTAGCAAAGAAACTCCTCCGTTTGGGGTATTAATAGCCAAATATGGAGGAGTCTTATCAGTTTGTTAAGAAATGCCAGAAATGTCAGATCCATGGTAACTTAATCCATGCACTAGCACAAGAATTGTAACCATTTACTTCAACATGGCCCTTTTGTCAGTGGGGACTAGACCTGGTAGGAAAAATTAATCCGTCTTCATCCAATGGACACAAATTCATAATCAGAGCAACAAAATAATTTACAAAGTGGATAGAAGTGGTTCCCTTAACAACAATCACTGGAAAACATATTTCTTCCTTCATACTAAATTACCTCATCTGTAGGTATGGAATCCCTTAGTCCATTGTAACAGACAATGGTAGACCATTTAGGAATAAATATGTACAATAACTATGTGAGAAGTTTCATATCCAACACCATTTTTCAACACCATACTATCCTCAAGGAAATGGCCAGGCAGAGGCCTCAAACAAATCTATTTTTAAAATCCTGAAGAAGATTGTCAATGATGTTGGACGTGATTGGCACGTTCAATTAAGTCCTTCTCTTTGGGCATATAGAACCAATATCAGAACACCTACAAGAGCTACACCGTATGCCTTGGTATATGGATTAGAGGTAATACTACCCATTGACATTGAGATTCCATCACTCTATGTGTCACTGAAAGGAATTATTCCATATGAGGATTATACAGTGTCTAGACTTCAAGAGCTAGAATTTTTGGATGAACGTCATCAACAAGTTGTGAACCATTTGATGGCATATCAATAGAGGATGTCCAGAAGCTAAAATCATAGGGTAAAGCCTAGAGTCTTTCAAGTTGGGGATTTGGTCCTAAAGGAAAACCCTAGAAATCAACAAGATAGAGAAAAGAAAGGGAATTTTGAGCCTAACTGGCTAGGTCCCTTTGTAACCATATCAATCTATGGATTTGGAGCCTATCAGTTGTCTATACCTGAAGGGGATATGTTCAATGAACCTATCAATAGTATCCATCTCAAGAAATTATATACCTAAATCATCTAATTCATAGTTGAAATGATCGCCCTGATAACAACCTGGAAAATAGGCATCTTGGTGACAAAAAATACAAAAAAAAATACAAAAATACAAAATACAAAAAAATCATAAAAAGACAAGAAGACAAAAAAAAATCATAGTCTGAAAAAGTGCATTAAAAACAAGTAGTGAAAACCTGAAAACATGTGCTATTTGTGAATTAAACTAGCTTTTCCATCTATAGGATGCATAACTTGGTTGTTCACTTTTTTCATCATCTTTCTACGTATCATTTGGAAAACGAACATCATGTGCATATCCTAGCAAAGTGATCGTGTCACACCCTAGCTTGGGGGCACAATCCTGAACTCACTGGGGAAAAAAACTTGAGCTTAAACAAATAAACAAAAAGAAGTATAACGACGCAATAAACACAATGATCCACATCACTTCATAAATTCAACCATCCACATCAAGACAATTGAAATCAAACCAATCAGAACAACTCAAAATGGATGGTCTAATCTGAATAATGATTGAAATACTTTATGCAGAGGTTGAATTGTTGTACTTCGATCTTTATTATGATTTCTTTGGAGCAACACGATGATGTATTGAACTAGAGAAGCTAGGAAGAAGAATGATATTTTTCTTTGTCTGTTGTTTGTGAATTAATTATTTATTGTGTGTGTAGAACCCCTATCCTAATACCTGCAAAACACAAGAAACAAACACATCATTAGATCCAATGCAAGTAAGAATCAAGATTCCCCATGAAATCCATTAACAATGCTCAACATAGAAAATAAGAATGAAGAACACAATGAAAAAGAAATGAAATCCTAATTAAGCATGCAAACTCTTGATCCCATGGGGGAATTGGTGCTAACTTGATGTGAAAATTGGCCCTTTCCCAAATCCTATGATGCAATGTTTATGAGTGATTAAGGTTGATCCACTTTTTTGAAGATTCACTTGAGCTCCATGATGAAAAATCTGCATAACCTAGCTAAGACCTTGATAAAATTGATGAAGATGGATATGCTTGAAGATGAAATTGAGTATAGTAAGTTTACTCAAATTGTGGATGATGAAATGAGGAAAGAAACCTCTTATTTATAGAAATACAAGATGGAAGAATGCCCAAAATGAAGCAATGTGGGACTAATCTTCAATCAATGGGCAAGCACCACTTGTCAAGATGTGAATGGGAAAAGGATGTGCACATTTTTATGAATGTGCCCATAAATGCAATTAGGTGAAATTTGAAAATAGTGAAATGGCATGCAAGAGGGAAAAAGAATGAGTTAAATGCCACTTGGCTCAATGCACAAGGACATGTAAGAAGGAATGAATGTCTTGTTAGAAGGAGAAATCCACTTGGAGGGATTTTCGAACTTGGAGGAATATTCCCCTAAAGATGCCAAATTGAAAGAAAATAGTGGATTTAATAAATCCATTAAATGTATTTTCATGTGCAAGTGGAAAAATCTAGAGAAATTTGGAGATTAGGATTAAATTAATCAAGGTTTAATTAATTTAATGAGGGATTAGATGATGTGACTATTTGATTTAGATTTATGGGTTGATTTAAATCAAAGGATGAGAAGAATGTGATTTAGATTTAACTAAACAAAGGATTTGAATTATTTAACTAAAGGGGATGATGTTAGATTAAATTAAACAAGGTTTAATTTATTTAATTTAATAAGGTGACTTTAGAAATTTAATCAAATAAAATAAATTATTTAATTAAATAGAGACTTAGGGTTAATTAGATCAAATTGATTGATTTAATTAACAAGAGAGAATGAATTAATCAAATAAATGATTATTTATTTAAGGGATGAAGAGTGATGATAAGCTGAGAATGTGATTCAGGATGAAATGGTGTTAGTAATCAAGATCAAGTATGTCGGTATATTTTTCATGTCTATAGTGTGAATTGTCACGAGACATGCTCTACAAAGTATCACTGATGACATTCCAATTCACATAATAAAATGATTGATTCTTGTCTGTTTATGCAAGAAATGCTTGGGTCATCTTAGTTTAATTATACCTAGATGCTTGTGTTCACATGCAATATCAAAAATCGTGAAATTAGTACTTAGGTCATCATGGTCTACATTATACCATCAAATCTTGTACTCACTTTCAATGTTTTGAAAGCTCCAAGATGATAACAAGCAAAATAAATGGACTGTTAAGGTGTCAATGTTTGCATATAGATTTGCATGATAAAATTAGATTGCATTCATGTTAGTCTTACATTTGCAGATTATTTGCTACAAAATTTGGTAAAGGATTCAAAACGATGTTATCTTTTCTCATAAATGGATTGAGTATACTTGACATTAACAAAAACATCATCATTATCATATAGTTGCATAATCATTTCCATTGCAAAATTAGAAACATTGTTATATCATTTCAACATTTAAACATTTGATCGTAAAATTTGCATTAATCATGTCATTTCTTCATTTGTGCATCACATCATAAATTTGTAGGAGAAAAACTATCAAAAAAAAATCTCTATGTAGTTGCATTTCCATTCACCCATTCATCATATCATATATCATACATTCGAAGTGCCATTATATTAATCATTCATTCATACATTCATTGCATCATTATTTTGCATTAGAAAAATCAAAAATAGAGTACATCATATTCATCATTATGTCATTTATCATTTAAAATCATATCAAAAAAAAATCATACATATACATGCATTTTCATATCATTTACATATATCCATTATCATACAACTATCATCATGCACCCATAAATCATCATTATAGGCATTATCGCGTATAACATCATATGTAAATTATAACATGTCTTCAAGATCATAAATTACATCCATAACATCATAACAAAAATCATCACATGGCATATAGAAAAAAATAATTAAATGCATCCATCATAGCACCATATAAGCACATATAGATTGATCAATCTGCCGCATATCATAAAACTCAAAAATCATAATGTCAAGTATACAATGATGTCTGAAATATAAAGAGATACAAAATCAAAATGGTTGTGAATCAAAACACCCAAATTATACATCATGTCTCAAATATATCATGGAAATAACTCATAGAACTATGTGGTGCTAGCTCTAGACAGTGTAGGAATCTTGGGACCAATCCCTCCACCACCAGACATACCAGGATCTCTTGGATCTCTCCATAGAGGTTGTGTCAAACTCGCACTAACAGTCCTAGAATGAGTCCTTCCTGATCGAGACTAGGCATAACTGACTCTCTGCTTAGACAGAACAACATCATGGTAGCAACCCCTGTAATACTCTGCCTACACAGAGAACCTCTCTCATATAATCAGCTATAGAGGTACCATCAACTAGTTTCTACAATCTCTCGGTTGTCAACTTTTCCTACTCTGCAACCCATCTAGCTGCATATCTCTCGACTGTCAAAGTGGTAATATATTTTTGGGACGCTACTAATTGTGCCTATACCTGAGAGAGAGCATGTGCATTATACTGGGCTTGCATCTACAACTGTGTCTGTGTCTACACCAATAAACCCTGAGCTTGAATCAACTACCCCTATAAGGTCTGCACCTGCACCTGTAAGCTCACAATCTAGGTCTATTGTTGCTAAGAAGGTACACCGATCAACACATGTTGCTCTACAGGAGCTACTAGTGATCACCTCTTACAAGGCACCATGATCTCTCTAACATCCAAAACTGGAATTGATCCACTAGCTCCACCTGACCCACTAGCTCCACTTGGTCCTCCACCACCATATCCTCCATCATCTCCACCCATGTCTCCACCACCTCCATACACATCCTCATCATCACTAATATCATCCTCATCACTATTCCCCACATCCAAATCCTCCTCCACATCCTCCTCCCCCTCCACGTCCTGCTCCTCCTCACCACCCTCCCCTTCACTTTGTCAGCGACCATGTGCAACTACAACATCCTCCTCACTAGGTAATGGCACTGGCTCATTAGGAATGGTAATCTATGGAAAGGGATGTAGAGCCATATACTTTGCATAATCCGTTGTAACAAGTGCCTCGGTAATATTAGGACGAATCTCCAAGACTAAAGGATGTAGACCCTGGAACTTCTGAATGGCAGAATCATATGAAAGACAGGGTCCCCACTCTCTAGAATCTATCTGACGACGACCATAATGGGTAACACCCTAGGGCATGCCCTGTATAATACCATACTACCTGAGCACCCTCCTGAACAAAAATCTCTCCAAAACCCAATGAGTTCGACCAATCAGCAACATCGACTGAGAGAGATATGGCAACTAAATATCGTCATCATCCCAATGCTCACAATCTAGATAAGGTTTCCATGTAATGGCCTCCAAATCATCCAAAACTCTCCTCCAATGCTCTAACTTACCCAGTCTGGGTTGAGTAAGATGACCTCTATATCTGTGAACCTACAGCCTCATGGTCGGTCTTTGTCTAACTATCATTGGACATGTAATAGCTATATGCTCCCACGCCCACACATGAAGCAAGGTAACCCCAGAAGAAAAATTGTGACCTCGGAGATAGACAACCGAATGAAAATCATGATAAAGATGATCAAGCATGCACATGACCCCAACCAACAGAAAGTCCCTTTCATGTGCGATCAGGACAAAGGAACCCTCCAATAAACCAACAAGAATAGAAGGAAGGGTGGCATAGGCATCCACCATATTGCGCCATGGAATCTCATATCCACAAATAGTATTAGCCTAGAACACTCTACGTAGAGCGTCGGTCCTACCTTGCTTGAAGAATCATAAACAACAATATCACCAACAACGGGTATTCTCAAAATCTGCCAAACATCCTCAGGAGTGACTATTATCTCGCCAGTAGGAAGGTGGAAGGTATTATGCTCGCTATGCCACCTCTCTGCTAGGGTTGTCAGGAGACCCTAATTAATCCTAATCTACATGTCTAGAAGAGATGACAAACCACAACGTGCGATGACTATTGTCTCAGGCTGCACTAGCTACAGTATCAAATCAAAGGTCCTAGGAAATCGCTCCTGAATTTGTAGGTTCACAAATGACCCCTATCATCACAAAATATTGAAAGTTAGTAATCTTTGTCAATTCATCACATGTCAATCATCCTATCAAATCTAATCAGCTCTGTTGATACTTCACTAAAATCTCATGAGCAACTATCAAATCAACCTCGCCTATCATGAGGTTAATCATCATTCTTAAATTGTGCCTTGCCTATAATGAGGGAAATTAATCAAATCAAGATCGCCTATCATGAGGTTTATCAAATCAAACTATAATTATTTCTCGCCTATCATGAGGATAATTACTGCCAATCAATCATTAGACCTCACCTATCATGAGGTTGAGCGTCATCTACTCTATCATGAATCATCAATCATATCAAATCAACGGCTAACATGATTGAAAATCGACATAATCAAGGAAAAAATTAGCAAATTAAATCATTATGATTTCAATGTGCTAAAATAGTGTTTTTATGCACCACAATATTCATTGTGCCATTAAAACACCTCAATGCGCTAAAACAGGGGGTAAATGGGCTATTTCATCAGATGCGCCATTTTAGGAGGCAAATGCGATAAAACGGACGGTCAATGCGCCATATCATCTGATGTGCTAATTTACCCTACGTATGCACTAAAATATTTGGCCTACGCGCTAAAAACTTAGATACGCTATTCATCCTATCTATGCGCTAAAATAGCTAATCTATGTGCTATTCTAGTCTATGCGCTAAAACAGCAATTCTATGCACTATTGTGGCCTATGGATGTGCTAAAATAATTCAAAATGTTTGAAACCGAAATTAATGTATGAAAAATGAAAAACACGCAAAACAAGGAGGTTCACAAGTACGTACTGGAGGTCTGTAGGCGGTCGGGCAGTTGTGTCGACGCACGCGCTCGAAACAGTGAGTGTGGTAAGGGATTGACATTTTTCTCCAAATTGCTCTCACTCCAAATTCTAAAACTCAAACATGCACAAATGAATTCTAAACTCAAATTTTTAACCTTTTATAGGTTAATTAAGGGGATTTTTGTGGCATTAATTTCTTTTATTTACTGGAGGCTCAATTCAAAAAATCATCAAAGGGGCATCTTTCAAATTGTTTATCAAGAGATAAATTATTTCATCATCATATCTTTATCAAATCATCAAAAATCATTAGAAAATCGTAAAAATTTGAAAAAATCCAAAAAATAAAAAATTCATCAATTTATCTCCCAAGGGGGCATATATTCATCATCACAGCAAAATCAACATTTGGGGCATACTAAATTTTTTTTGTCAATACTGGCAACAACAGCAAATTTTTCTTTGAAGCAATGCGTAAACACATCACTTCAAAGAGGGGCAAAATGTATACACCTAAAAATGGTTTGGATAATCTAATTAATTAAATATGATTTATTTGATTAATTAACCTTTAATTCTTCTACTATTAAATAAATAGAAATGTTTATTTATATAGTTCATCTTCTAAATTCTTCAATCTTTATTCTTTTATTTTGTCTTAATTAAATAAACGAATTTCACTTTGTTTTCTTTAATTATTATTATAAAATTCTTCTACACTATTGAATAAATAGAAATATTTATTTATATAGTTCACATCTATATTCTTTTGAATATTCTCTCTTAATTAAATAATCAAAATTTCAATAGTTTTTATTTAATTATCATTATCCCTCTTTTATTAAATAAACAATATCAAAAAT
>VDFB02336879.1:0-60030 GCA_007258455.2 Sequoia sempervirens | reverse complement strand
ATCTTTTAGAGAACCAGCTCACTCTGGAGATTCCTTCTTCATTCAGATCACCCGCATCTGAAGAAGGTTTCCATGTGTCATTAGATTGCCGAATCTTGTATTCGGTAGGGTGCAAATCTAATTGATAACAGTAATTACTTCAATCTTGGCTGGGTCTACTTGAATTCCTTTATGAGAGATATAATAGCCAAGGACTACTCCTTCCCGTAGATCATCATAAAGCATTTCTCACGGTTCAAGGACAAATTATGGTCCTCATATCTCTGCAAAAATTTCCTTAGGTTTTCTAATGCTTATGCAAAATCAGCACCATAAGTAGTAAAATCATCCATGTAGATCTCCATACAATCATGTGAGATATATGAGAATATACTAATAACTGCTCTTTGAAAGGTTGTAGGTGCATTACATAAACTGAATAGGAGTACTGAATAGGCATAATTCCCCCAAGGATAGGTAAAAGTTGTCTTTTCTTGGTCTTTATGTGCAATTTGTATCTGATTATAAGCACTAAATCCATCTAGGAAAGAAAAATATTGCTTTCCTGCAAGTGAATCCAATACTTGGTCTATAAAAGGAATGGGAAAATGATCCTTTTTGGTGGTAGAGTTTAGTTCTCTATAGTCAACACAAACTCTCCATTTACCTCCCTTTTTAGGCACAATTACCAATGGGGACACCCATTGGTTGTCTAAGATAGGGTAGATAAATCCTGCATCCAATAACTTCTATAGTTCCCCTTTTACAATCTCCCTCAATGCAGGGTTGATTCTCCTTTGTGGTTGCCTTACTGGTGTGCAGTCATCTAAAATGTAGATCCTATGAGTACAAAGCTTGGGATCCAATCCTTTCATGTCATGGTAATCCCATGCAAATGCATGCTGATGCAACTTCAAGAGGTTTGTCAGGGACAACTGCTACTCTTGGCTCAACTTGTTGTTAATATTCATATGTTTTCCCTTTGAAACTTGTATTTATGTGGTCAACTCAATCATGGTTGTTTCACCAATGCTTGGCATTTTTAGTTCATGTGGTAATAATGTATGAAGCATATCTATTGCTGCAGGAAATTCAGGTGCAGGAGGAGTGGGCAAAAGTGTTTGCAATGGACATGCATAGGTAGATTCATGAGTGGATGATTCTTCACGCACTCCACAATGGTTTTGAATTATATGGGATAATATTTCATCTTCTTCCTGAAGCTGCATGAAAGGACTTCTGCCTATCATCATGAGTTGTGCCATTGAATTGACTTCCTCAACCTATTCTCCAACATGTGGCCATATGGGGTTGTCCATATCATGGGATGGTTGAGCAGGAGGATAGAGGACAAACTTCTTAGTGCTTCCCCCATTAGAAATAGTCATGTCCCCTGACCGATATCCAATGTAAGCATCTATTGTAGCTAACCACGACCTACCCAGGATAATGGGACACCCTCCCAATGTAGCTTTAGGGGAAAGGATCATGAAATTTATCGAGTACTCTCAAGAGTCTAGAGTAACAACAAAGTCTTCTACTATACCATTTGGTTTGATAGTGGAACTATCAACAAGCTACATGATAGTAGGAGTAGGTTTCATATTTGCAACATTTAGTTGTTGTAGGATATCCTTAGTCATCACATTGATTGTTGCTCCCAAGTCTATTAGAGCATTCTTTACTTGGATTCCATTTATAATGACTCCTACCATAGGACTTCCTGGGTCAATATATTTAGGAACAGTGACTTTCCCAAACATGATATTTGCCAACTGTCCCACCACATGAACAGTAGTGGGGTCCTTCTTTTTCCTCCCTGAGTTTTTGAGACATGCTTCTTTGATTGTTTTACTATATATGGGGACATCTTTTATGGCCTGAAACAAGGGTATCTTGACACATGTGTGTTTCAATTGATCCAAAATATCAAAGGTTGTTTCTTCCTATAGACACGTAAAATGTACATGCACCTAATCCTGATTTTACTAACACAGTTCATCCTGATTCATCTCTCTACTAATCATTTAATTAAATTCATCACATTTCATCTCTTAATTAAATAAATCATTTTTTATCTGATTAAGTCATCATCTCCTATTAATTAAATAAATCACTTTGTTTAATTAATCCTATAGTCCCTCTTTTAATTAAATAATTCATTTTATTTAATTAATCTCTAAAGTCATTCTATTAAATTAAATCAATCTTTATTTAATTTAATCCAACATCATCCCTCTTTAGTTAAATAAATCAAAATATTTATTTAATTAAATCTAAATTCATATTCCATCCCTTTTTGATTTAAATAAATCCAAATATTTAAGTCAAATGGGTCAAAAGCATCTAACATTATCTTAACTAATCTAATCTTGATTAATTTAATCCTAATCACTCCAATCCTTTAGATTTTGCAACTTGCACAATTAAATCATTTATTTGATTTAATAATTCTCTATTTACTTTCAAAATGGCATCAAAAAGGGAATATTCCTCCAAGTTTGAAATCTCCCCCCAAATTGACTTGTCCATCCAACAAAGCATTTAAAGCTCTTACATTGTCTCTTACATGTCTCCCACTTGGCATTAACTCATCTTTCATCCCCCCTAACACATGTCATTTCAACAAATTCAAAATTCAAATATATGTATTTATTGACACAATCTTCAAAACTTGCACATCCTCCATCCATTCACCCATTGACAAGTGGCACTTTGTCATTGGTTAATTCTTAGTCCCACATTGCTCTATTTTGGAGATTCTTCCATCTTCTCATTCTATAAATAAGAGGCTAATATCCTCATTTCATCATCCACAACTTGAGTAAACTTACTATACTCAAATTTATAGCAATCTTCATCCATCTCATTGAGTTCTATAGCCAGGTTATGCAGATTTTATCTTGGAAGCATTCATCAATCTTCATCAAAGTGGATCACTCTTTATCAACACATCAATCTTGCATCATTGGAGTTGGGAAAGGGCTAATTTTTACATCAAATTGGCACCAATTCCCTCAAGAGATTAGGAATTTGCATTGCATTAGAATAAGATTTGATATGCTTTAAGTTTCTTATGTTCTTCATCTCATTTCCTTTTCCTTTTTGCAATCTAAATGAATTTCTTGAGGAATATACATTCTAACCTTGCATTTGATCTAATTGGTTGTTTGTTTATTGTGTTATTGCAAGTGTAGGATCTAGGTTCACACTTCCTTCTCTTCCTTTTGTTTAACAACTTCTAACCTTTGAGGAAATGATGGGTCTTGATTAGACTGGTGAACTGGTTTAGGATTCTTGGGCACACTTGATTGAGCAAGGATATTAGATAGATTTTGATGCTCCTCTTCTTCCACATGAAGCTTAGTTATGATAGGAGTGGAAGAAGATGACAAAGTGGTTCTTGAACGCAGATGAATATCACTCACACTCACAACATATGCAAGAAATTGATTATTATCTGCAGAGTAGACTGCTACTTTCATGGTTTATTATTTGGGTTAGGTGTGGGTTGAGCTGGTAACTGAGTAGGTATAGATGTGCTAGAGTTTGAGCTAGTAGGAGGAGGCATTATGGCAGGTTGTTGAGGCTGTGGAGGTGGCTGCATGTAACCGATTGCCTGGTTTGTCCATTGCTATCCTCCCCTCCATTGGGATGTCTACTGCTAGTTTCCTGGAGGTTGCTGCCAATTCCCCTGGAATTGCTGCCACTGGGGTGGAGAGTTTTGGTAATTGGGCCAGACATTTGGAGGGTTGTTCCAAGGCTGAGGTGGATAGCCTCCAAAGTTGGATGGGTATGGGGGTTTCCATTGATTACCAGATGCATAAGAATTGAAATAAGATCCACTAAAAGATAATGGATCTGGTGGCATACCTTGTCTTGGAGCCCATAGTCTTCTTTGTGCAATGTAGAAAACCCAATCATCATCAACTTGAACTGGCCTAAATTCTGGTGGAATTTTCTTGTTTTCACTATTGGCTACCATTTTGCATCCGCAGTCCTCCTTCTCCTACAATGAGGATAATATTCTACCAACATTGCTTTTGCCTCCTCTTGTTTCTTCTTTGCTTGAAGAGTGTCTATCTGAGTAGCCATATTATTTATGATATCCTGCTTGAAATCTGCTAGCAAATGAGTGATCTTCATCCTTGAAACTCCATTAGTGGAGGATTTATCCATAGAAGATTGGTAACCTCTTCCTTTCTTTAGAGCTGCCCTGGAGTAGTTCTAACATATCTTCTTAATATCATCCCAGGGAACTTGGGTGATATCTCCTCCTCCTATCAGGTCCAGAGCATCAATGCAGTTTTCATTGATCCCTCTAAGGAAGGGCAACTTTTGAGACTCTTCATTAAGTGCATGATGTGGAGATTTCTGCAGGCAAAACAAGAACCTTAAAATATAGTCCTCCAAACTTTCATCTTCCTTTTGTTGCATCCTAAAGATATCATCTCCTCTCATATCACTACCCCTACAGTATTCTTTACACTTCTCAAAAAACTTTGTTTTCATATCATCCCAAGTCTCTACAGTATTCCTACCTAAGCTCATAAACCATCTTAATGCAACTTCTTTCAAGGTGGTAGGAAAAAATTTAAGCCTATGAGCATCAGTAGTATAGTCATAGCTTCTGCACAGAGTATCAAACTCAAACAAGAATGTGTCAGGGTCTTTTGTTACAAGTACATAGAACTTAAGAAGAACTGAAGTAGGGATGTTCTTGAGGATATCAACTTCATTTTGGTGGGTGGTAGGAAATGGAAAAGATGGTTGGTTAGGTCTATTTGGATTTTGACCGGCCATATTTGCTTGATGGAGTGCTAAAGCAAATGGATTCTCAATCAAGTTTTGGGCAGCTTGCTCTTCAGAGGAAGTTTTAGAACTGGTCAAATTGGGAAATGCATTAGCAAAAGGATTTTCCTCCTCTTTTTCTTCGTCTCTTGGCAGATTTTGAAACTCAACTAGCTAGTTATCGTGATTAGGGTCATTAGGAAGGAATCTACCATGAGCATCTCTTCTCCTGCCTCTATGCATGTGGTATTAACTCAGTATTAGCCAACTCACACAAAGAATTGGTGAAAGAATAGCAAATCATTACTTTTCTCAAATGAAGGGTATGATAAGAACAAGCTTCAGAGATACTAAAACAAGAAAGAAACTAGAAATGACTTCAAAGAACTTCCTAGTTTGACACCATCCTTGACAATGACACCAAAAATGTTGGCCTCCTCTAATGGTTCAATAACTAAGCCCCTAAAGCTGTAACTTTGAGATTAGATATCTGCACTAAGTAGTTATCTTGGTCATCATGAAGGTTCATTTCATTGTCAACCTAGGGACATGAACTTGAAATGGGTCAACACTGTATGTGCACTAGGACTCAACTGTAGTCATCCTTATCCTACAACTGGAAAAAAAACAATAATGAAAATAAAATGCTAGAAGGGAACTAGCATAAGCACTGAGCATGAATTATCAACTAAACTGAACATCAACAACTAAATTGAAAATGGATGATAGGAACAAAAATCTCATCAAACAGACAAGAAGTTACTCTGTTTGCCTTGGCTACAAGAACAGTCATAGAACAGCGTTCTAATGGTTGCAGGAACAGACAACTGCTGAGACCAAAACTAATTACTAATAGAAAAGTAACTATTGAAATAAATGGACGGAATTCTCACCAAGTGGCCCCCCTTGAATGAGTCTTCCCTTAGCTAACTTAGATGCAACAAATAAAAGTATCATTTTATTTATTGAAAACATGATTACATCATATCAACAATAAGACTGTATTACTTGAAATTGAAAATGCAAGTACAATCTCAGAACATCCAACCTTGTGAAAAGGGGCATCATACCATTATTTATAGGAGAAAAGCTTCTAACTAATTCCTAACTAACTAGGCAGTCAACTCCAACATAATAGGAGGATGCCATTTATTGAAAGCATGAAAAAGAGGGAGGAGTTATGCATGCACCAGATTTAGTCAAAGTAGACTTGCCTCAATGAGGATCCAGCATAGCAACACCTCCTAGATTTTCTCAACTAAAAAACATGGTCATTTAAAGGTAAGTTACAAATTCCACGCGAGATGGGAGTTTCCCTCCATTGGAAGTTTCCCTCCATTGACCTCTTTAATGACCATCTTTTTTTGACTTCTTTAGCAACCAACCAACTGACATGAACTCCTTCCACCTCTCAATCTTCATTTATATCTACATCTTGATGTAAACCTCCATAATAACATTAGTGTGCACAAAACAATTGTGTATCCATAATCACCTTAGAATAACATTCATTCAATCACGTGTAAGATTAACATAAATATATCACATAACAGGTTAATATTATCAAAAGTCACAAGGATAAGTTCATGCCCAAGGTTCATAATTTTAGGGAAACAACATAGAGAGTGTCAATAACTAGGTGCTAAAGTCTATGGTAACAACAACAAATATATGATAAACCCTATCAAAATTGAGCCATTATTTGGACTCATCAATTAGCAAAAAACTAGTCAAAGAAAATATGATGTATGGTTTTAGATACCCTACAAATATTGCATAATTCAATGTCATAATTATTTAACTTATAAGGAGCTTTTTGCAATAATACTAACCATCTAAAATAGGTGTTTTTAGCATCTATCATATTAGGCCACAAAGAACAAAATACCTTTTGCCATTCAACACTTTCCAAATTGGTTTTCCAGACCTTATTTAGGTACTCAGTGGGAGTATTAGACTTATTTATTTCTTTATAGATAAGCTTAGCTTTAACCTCGTGTAGGGGGAGGGTACTCTTCTATAAGATCTTAATAGGCTTATCATCCCAATTCCCATTATTGAGTTTCGGAATCTAGTTTTTACAAGCTTCTTTAAAAACATAATAAGTTCTAAAATTAGACTGGGGTACCCCATAGTCCTCTTTTAATCGATTCCAACCAATTAGATTCCCATCCTTAATGATGTTGTTGAATGTTTTAATACCAACCTGATTCCATTTTTTTGCAGATCTGCCTTGAAGCAAGGCTAGTGGTTTCTCATTGTGTTCAAGGTTCCACCATATGGACCTGTTGGGATGGATCAAATTATTGTTGGAACCAATTACCAAAGAGCAAGTGAAGTTATCCCTAATTGATTCCCAAGCCCTCCAAATTCTCCTAAACACCATTGAACCTGTAGGCACTATTGGATACTTGGTGATGAGCAAATCACTAAAAGGTAGTGTTTTCCATGATTTAGCCAATTTAGGGGCTGCTTGAGAAATGTTATTTCTGACCAAGACTTTCCAAGGTTCATTCCCCTCAAGATCTTTGATGATCCACTTGGAAGCTGGAGCTACCCCATGTCTCTTTAGATCTTTAAGGCCTAGGCCTCCATTAGCCTTTTCCAAACAACACCAATCCCACTCGACAGAGTGCATCTTCCTTCTACCTTTCCCATTTGACCACAAAAACCCCCTAATCCTCTTTTGCACCTCATTAACTTGATAGCTATTAAAGTACCAAACAAATGCAAAGTACATAGTGTAGGATGACAAGATATTTTGACACACTTGGATCTTGCCTGCTAAAGATAAATACTATCTATTCCACCCATCCAACTTCTTAATTTTTCCTTTTAGCCACAACCACACTTCTTTCAAATCAGGTGAAACAGAGAAGGGGATCTCCAGATACCTCACCTACTTTTTCCCCCCCACTGAATATCAAACTTGTGCAACCAACTAGGAGTTGATTCCAACCAACCTAACAAGATGGACTTTAGCTTAGAGACTCTAGCTCCAGAGGCAAGGCAAAATAGATTCAACTTATCCATCAATTCGTTCATGTTATCTTCTTGCAACTCCACAAAAATAGATGTATCATCAACAAATTGAATATTTAGAAGCTCATTTTGGTATGGAAGTATCAAACCCCTCACCCTGGGCGAGTTATAGTTATCTCTTAGTAAGTAATGCAAGAAATCAGAGGCAATAACAAATAGGGCATGAGTAATGAGGTGGCGCTATCTGATGGACCTCTTTACTTGGAAGACCTTAGACCTGGAGCCATTCACCTCTACCTGAGTAGAGGCATCCTTTAGTAAAATGCCAATCATGTTTGAAAATGCTTGGGGAAAACCAAAGGCTTTAAGAGCCATTTTGAGAAATGACCATTCCACCCTCTCACAAGCCTTTTCAAAATCCAACAATAGTAATGCAACATTTTGATGAGACTGTTTAGCCCAATCCAAAGCCTCCCAACTTGTTATTAGGTTTTCACTGTCTTCTCTTGATAAACCAGTTTGGGTGGAGTTTATGAACTCAGGGAGAATGTTGGACAACCTTGAGGGAAGAACCTTTACAAGCACCTTGTAGGAGACATTCAACAAGGTGATGGGTTTCCAATTTTTTATTAGGGTCTTATCCCCTTCTTTTGGCAAGAGCTTAATGAGGCCTCAATTAATACTAGTTCCCAAGGAACCTTTTGATAGAGCTTCCAAGTAAACTTGGTGGATATCATCACACACCCAATCACTGAAGACCTTATAGAACTCAACAGGGAGCCCATCCACCTCTGGATCATTGCTCATAGAGGAGATTGCTTTTTTGATTTCTTCTTGGGTTAAGGCGAAAGATAACATAGTGGAATCTTCTTTCGAGATTTTGGGAGGAATAAGTTCTTTGATCTTACATCTAGCCTCACAACCATTCCCCTAATATCCTTCGACTTAAACAAATATTTGTAAAATAGAAAGAATTGGTAGGATCTCATCTTGATTAGACAAGGTTACACCATTATGACATATTTGATCTATTTGTTCCTTCAAAACTCTGTCCTTAATATATCTAAAAAAGAACTTTGATCCATTATCACCATTATCTAGCTAGTTGAGCTTGGCTCTTACCTTTAACCCTTTGATTTTGTTTGCTTGGAGCTTCCTTAGTGAGCTTTTGGCTTTGTTCAGTTTTTCAGAGAGTTCATCACTACTAGGCTCCTTTTGAATCTTGGTTTTAGCATTCAGCAGTTCATCCTGGAGGCAATTCTCCTCCCATCTTTTGTCCATTGCCTTCTTTTTTCCAATTTTTTGAAAAATTATTCTCCATCCAGCCACATTTTTATTCCATCTTTCAATTGGACTAGAGTCCTTGAGTAGCCATTTGTTGACTCCCCTTAAGGTGTTTATAGCTTCTATACAATCCTTATCCCTCAACAGGCTAGTGTTGAGAATGAAGTTGTCCTTGCTCTTGGGGCTTATCTTAACACCATTGCTTATGGTTATCCTAGCCTTGACTAGGTGATGATCATAAAGAGTGTAGGGGTAAACCAACACCTTGCATTCACCATTGATGAGTTCAAAGTTAAAGAAATCCCTACTAGCATAAAACCTATCCAATTGACAGTAGATTATTTCCCCCCTTTCTGAGCATTTCACCATGTGTACCACACACTGTTGCTTTCATTCTTCATGCCTCCTAGAGGGTCAATGATATTAATCTGATTTCTTAGCCTATACCAGTAGTGCTTTTCATTACCCTTCTAGTCCATGTCAATACCTCCTTTTTTATCTTCCTTGCTTTCAATCGTATTAAAGTCACCACCTAAGATCCAAGGGATGTCGAGGAGGTTGGCTAACCACTTCCAAAGTTCAATCCTCCCTATGTAATCATTTGATGTGTATATTGAACAAATGCCAAATTTGGTGTCACCCCTCTAAAATGTGGCCCACATCGCTCTATTACAGAGTGAAACCCATAAATTGGTTAAATAAGGTTTCCATTTGTTAGCCATCAAAATAGCCACCCCACCTTTCCCTTTCTCATGTTGTGAGACAAAATGAACAAAGTCCCCCCAAACAAATTTTATGTTAGTTTCAAGAGTGAAACCAACAACTTTTATTTCTTGCAATAAAACAAAGTCCTTATTTTTTTCCAGATTAAGAAACCTTCTAAACACATATTTCCTGTCAGGGGATTCCAACCCCCTAACATTCCAAGAAGTGTAGTTAATCATCATTATTAACATTAATGGAGTTGGCATCTTTAGTGTTCTTGGATAACTCAAAGTATTTAGGTGCTTTCTCTTTAGTTTCAACTCTTTTTGGGGAGGGAACAAACATAGCTATACTTGTCTTTTTTCTCTTTCCCTTAATGATCCCCAAGTTGTTCTTGCTAATGGATATAAAACTTCCTTTTTTTCAACCTCTTTTCTTAGGTTCATTAGGAGGGCAGGGAGTGTCCTCCTTCCTTATCTCCTTCTCTACCTTCAAATTTGTGTCTTTATCTTTAACAAGCTCTTCCTCCACTATTGAGGAGCTTTTTGGCTTACTGGAATTTGTATTTTGGATCCCACCATTTTGGGATAACACATGCCTATCAGTGTTTTTCTCATCATCATTGTGTCCACTAGGGTCTACAGGTTCAATGGTAGGGTTGGTATTATCAACTACCTTTGTAGAGGGTCCAGCCTTATCCACTGACCACCTTCTAACCATTTTAGTTAGGGAGTCCATAGACTCTTCTAGTTGGGATGGGAAAGAACCACCACAATAATTTGTGTTGACATCGCCACCGCCCACCAAAATACAATTACTAACCACAACATCTTTATTTAGGTTTAGGTTGTCTTTAAAATCAATTTTTGGGATACTGCCAACTTTGCAAGTGACATAGTTATCTTTCTTATCTTAGGGTTGTTATCCTTCTCAAGGAAAGTCTTATTTTTAGCCAAGGTGACCTCTACACTAGATGAAAAATTGGTACCACCATCTTCGCTAGCGTTGGTTTGAGTGGGCATGTTTTGTGTGCTCGTTCCACTCTGCTCTTTAGTTTCAAAAGTGGAGACAATCTGCCCAACCAAGGAAGGGTTTTTGCCTGCACTACCATTATTTGAAGGGTTGCTGATAATAGTTTCTTCATCAACTTGGAGACCATTCACATATGTTTTAATAATCTCAAATTTACATTTAGAATTATTGCTTTCTCCTCTAATTTTTTCTAACGCTAATTGATGGGTGTTCTTTTTAATAGGGACCAAGCCCTCAAAGATTTTTGTAGAAACCGCAATCAAACCACATGGAGAAGGATTGAGGCTAGAGTCGGACGGAAAGAAAATGATAGGGAAGAATCAGGGGTAATAGGGAGCAGAGGATCAAATTGATTACAAACGAACACCTGCAGACAAGCCTTAAGGGTTACAGGAAGACAAGAAGGGGAGCCAAGGTTGGGGGAGGATGGGTAAGCTAGAGGTTGTGGCTCGACGACCGAGGAAGAAGGATTCAAAGAAGAAGACAAGGGATTAGGGGGAGAAGCACTATTGGGAGCTGGTGGAGAACCAGGAGAGACCGCACTTGCAATAGGGGAGGAATCACCGCCAAAAATAGAATTGGAGGGGGATCCAAATTTTGGATCGCAACACTCGGCATGGAATGAGAACCACTAGCGAACTTGCTAAGAAGTGGATAATTTTTGAAGACGTGTCCCTCCCTTCTACAGAGGTAGCATGCCCCCAAACCACTGAGAACTTCTACCGAACATACATGGAGGATGCCTTCAATTCTCAATCCAATGTTTGTCAGCAAATCAACACCAGGGTTAAGGGGAATGGACATATGTGTGTTCTTGTCTGGGAGCGTTACCCTAGGTCTATCAACCTAAATAACGTTACTGAACGATGCTATTATTTACGGGATGAAGGACTAGAGGTCTTGAGGGACCCCTTTTAAAAGAAGCCATCTAGGGCTCGATAGGGCAAGGATTTCCTCACAGTTTACCTCATGAGACCACAACAAAACCCTAAACACAAATTTCCCTATGCTCTAGTAGGTTTTCCTCAAAACCTTCGTTTACATTTCATGATTTTTGAAAAAATTAAAAACAAGCCGTTTTGAATCATCCCACATAATGCAATTTGAATATTTAATTTCTTATTCCAAATATTGTTAAACCAGTTATCTAGGTATTTCCTGATGGGGAGGGTATTAGGGTTAACAACAACGAAAAACATTGCCACCCTAGAAAGCCTACCCCTCTCACTTTGAATTGTATCAAGCATGTTATCATTGGGAACAACTACAATAGTGTCCGAAGGGCACATACCTTGCGATCCACCATCGTCCATAGCTTCACATTCTTCTCCTGCCGACTTAAAAACAAATTTAACATTTTTCGGGCAAATCGGTGTATCAAAAGCAAGGACATCACCAAAGGATTTAGGGTGATTAATGTCATTAATTTCCCCTTCCTCCTTCGAGAATTGCCCAAAGAATTTGGGGGGTTCGTACCCCCCTCCATGGCATTTCACATGAACGAATGACCCTTCAGGCCAAAGAAATTAGAGAAACTAGGCCTCGAAAAATACATGTAACTGAAGAAAACATAAAGCAATAGCAAACGAAAGGCACTAAATGCTGACAAACACTGCGGGGTACGAAAATATAGTACCTTCGTGGGGGAGGCCAAGGCTCCCCTATCACAACACCGACAAAACCCTTGCTCAGGACGCCAACCAAGTTATAGAGCCAAAAGATCAGAAGATCCAATTTGAACTCATTTTCTTCATGTTTCTCAATAATAGGTGCATAAATAATACTACTTATGATAACATCATGAGAAACACCATTTTTGTAGATTGAGCCATTTGAGGATTTAAGTGAGGAGTTCACTTTGATGAGGTGTGAGGATGAGAATGAGATCTTGGAATTCAAAGGAACTCAAAAAGCCCTAAAAGTAAAACAATCTATAAAGGATGTAAAGTCTGGTACCATAAAACTAGAAAATTGACAAGCAGTTAGATTTGAAAACAACTTAGCAAATGAAGTTTCATAAGGGAAAATAGGGGTGGATAGATTGTTTGAGAACAAGATCATAGAGTGAAGCAAAAAATCATAAAGAAAGTTATGTATGGTGAATAAGACACAAAGGGAAGGATCCCAAACCGTAATCAAATATGGAAATAAGACACACAATCAAATAAATAACATCTAAACTTCTAAATGAAAAAAGGACAAACCCCAAGGCAAAACTATAGGGGTGTAAGATAACCATGTTCACCAAATATAATGAAAATAAGTGTTTTCCCTAATTTTCAATTATCGAGACAATTAAACAATAACTAAAGCATAGGGTTTGGGAGCTATGATTGAAAACTAAAATAAAAATTGAATTAAGTATGGAATTGAAATATGATACTTAGCTAGATTTTGAAGGTGGGAATATGCTTTAACAAATCTTATAAAATAATTTCTTTTGGTGTTGGAATTTTAATGCTTGCTCATATGAAGAGCTCAAATTCAACATATTGATTGCTTTTTGCTTAGGTTCACCTATGTAAGTGTGGAATCGATCTCTGCATGTGTGGATTTGACTTTTGCATGAATTTGAACTAGAACTTATTAGTTTGATTTGATAGAATGTTGAGTATTGAAATTTGTTTGCCTTAATTTTTTATGTTTAAGTATGAGTAACTACATATGACCTTTAAGAAGACTTTTGAGAAATCTCCTAAATCGTGAGGGTCAAGTTTTCTCTAATTAGACCCCTAATGGACTAGTTTTATGGCTCTGAGTGAAAGGTTTAAAGACATCAAACAAGTGTGCAATAAACCTAGGATGATGTCACAAGTAGACAATACACAATAGATTCTCTTTTATACTCTTTAATCTAAATATTCTCTTAACATTCTAACATGATTTCAAATTGATAAGGGGTTGGGGCCCTAGCTCGGTTGGCTAAATCTTTCCTGTTGCAGGAGGTTGGTCACGAGGTCTAGTCTCCCCCACCCCCGTGGTACCGGGCGCGTGTCGCCAGCCGGTCAAAAGTTTATGGCATAGTATATGGTTCTGCAGTCTAAAAAAAAAAAAAAAAAAAAACATGATTTCAAATTAATGAATAAATATCCTTAAATACAATCAAACACAAAAGTTAATACAAACATGATAGCTCACAACATCATTAATAAGAAAGAATCAACAAAATTTATTTTAAATTTAAATTTCAAAAATTTAAGATATAGATCCATAACTATAAAAGCACCTGTATAAAATCCAAAACCAACAATCTAATATAAAGTAATAAAAAATAAATTAAAAAAACACAAATTAAATATATTTTTAAAAATAATTAATTAAAAAAAAACAAATTTAAAAATTTAAATATATTAATATTATAGACCAAATTTACACAGTTACATTTAAAAGACTCTACCCAATCCAAACGAAACCAAAACAAAAGGCAATTTCACCATCACACAGGTAACAATAAATTTTACGTTGTGAGTCGGTGCTACGATTCTTTGGTTACCCGCATACAATTAGCATTTCCAGCCATTGAAAAAGACGACGCAGATTCCATGAATTCGTTATATTATTTCTATGATAAACCCACTGATATTTACATCTCTTTCTTTCGCTCGATCGGATCATCTATCCGACTTTTCTGTCATATTTGAGACAATACATTAGTTCTCGTGCAGAGGGGTTGATGGCGGTTGCAGCAGCGGGACAGCTAAATCTGGAGGAGTCCCCATCGTGGGGATCTCGCAGCGTCAGCTGTTTCGAGAAGCTCGAGCAGATTGGCGAAGGAACTTACGGGTTAGTACAATCATTCACCTTTAATGTCTCTATATCAATCAATATCATTTGCAAAAATCTGGTCTTGGACAAACCCATCTAAGATTTTTTTAGTATTTGGGGGCAATGTACAGTCTTTTAGGTTTAGGGCCAATTTCAATATATATGTGTGCATGTGTGTATATGTATCTGTATATACACATACATACATCACTGTAAAGTATGACAACCAATAAAAACTAGAAATCCTTTGAAATCCTGATGGAAACTTTTTCCCATTTCATTCATATAAATGTCACCATCAGGTTGGACATCCTTTATATTATTCCTAATTTGTGCCCTTGGGCGTCAACCAACCTTGCTATCAGTTACACCTGGAGTGTATATATATGTGTGTTGTGTTTAAGTTTATCTATAGGGGCATAGTTGCATGTATGTATATATGAAAACATACCTGCAGTGCATATTTGCATATGTATATATGTCATTACATGTGTATATGCAACTATAATTGTTACGCAGTTACATCTACCAATTAGAAAAGAACAAATAAGCTCTTGTCAAACATTAGATCAATAAAATACATTTGAATTGAGTGTATGTTGAGTGGGCTTGGAAGCAAATTCTTAACTTGAAATCAATTGAGATAAAAATACTCAGTTATGTTTTTCTGCATTTGTAAGTTCGTAAGTACTTGTTACCTGGTTAAATTTAGCATTTTGACAATAGAGTATATCTAAATTGAGTTTTCTTGAGTGACTTGAAAAACATCCATAATTTAAATTAACTGCTGTCATGTCCCTGAATTGGAGGTATGGTGATTTAATTAAATTATTTAATTAAGTTGTCCAAATTATTGATATTTATTATTTTATGAGGATAGCTTAATTGATGATTTAATTAAATCAAGAGGTGTTATTAAATTAATTATTTATTAAGTTATTCCAAAAAAATAAAATATCAAAAGGGATGACTTTTATTTATTATTTAATTAATTTAATAATAAAAAGTGACTTAAGTGACTTATAATAAAATAATAAAGTCACTTAAAGAATATTTCTGGAATCTTCTAGAAGCCTCTTGGTGATGAGGTTGAAAAAGTATAATTTAATTAAATCACCATACCTCCAATTCGGGGACATGACAACTGCTAACATTGTTCTGCATGTTTTGCAGGGCTTTTATGCCTACTTGCTTCTATATGCTTTTTGTAATTGTACCTTTCCTTGTATTTTTTGAAAATTATGCAAATGTAAGTAATGAAGAAGGCAGCTATTAAGTATTATGAGTATGGAGGAATTCATTTTCCAGGAATCCTTTTTGTATTTATTCAATTTGTCAAGCAATTTATACACATGCATAATGACCAAGAGAGATGAGAGAGATATGTTTTGCATATCTTGCAAGCTGAGTTGTTGGTTTAGGTTTGGATATGGTGGTATGACTTGGGGAAAACCATACAAACAATATAAAAGGTATCCATAATTTGCGTAATATGTACAAAATTAGCAACAAAACACAACTGATAATCAGAACCCTTTGTTGGACAAAGGATGAGACTTTGGTTGGGATTTTTCAGCAGCTTTGTTAGCTTCCTCTTGCATTTTTTCGATATATGCAAGAATTTATGCATGTCTGGCAGGTCCACCACAAGCTCTAATTGTTTGGCAAGGAACTGAACATAAACAGGCTTTCACCTGTCTTTCTGAGCTCCCATATTCATTTTGATACTAGTAGTGGTGCCAAGCATAAGCCCTGCCTCAAGGAAGTTGCTCGATCATTGTGATTTGTCTCCAAAACGGCAAAAAGGTTATTTTTGAAATACCTAACCAACTTTTGGCCCACAAACCTAGAACTTACTGCTATTCTATTTTAAAAATACATATATCTATATGTTTTAAAATAAACAAAATATTAAAAAAACTAGCCCTAGTCTACCATCACTTATTGAAAAAAGATCAAAATATTTAAAAAACAATAACAAAACATAAAAAAACCTACAGCTTTAGTAGAGATTGAAAACAAATTTAAAAACCTTACCTCAAAAGGAACATCCTCCTAATTGTAAGCTCCTTGATCTTCTTGGCAGCTATCTAACATTTATAGAGGCGTAGGAATAGCAAGATAATGATGTTTGAACATTAATAAAAGTTACAACTGTAAGCAGTGAGTACCAGTGGAGGTTTTGGTGAGCGAGGAATTAAAGGGAAAAGCTGTTTTTTTTTCTGTTTTGTGTCGTAAGTGTTGTTAGTGTAGTTACTTTTAGGTTAAGACAAAGGATCATGCATATTTATGTTTTCATTTTTATTATAAAAAAAATCTGTTTTCACCACAGGTAGGGTCAATGCACAGGGTACAATGATTCCAATTCACCCTGGATTCATGTCAGGCTGACCTGGAATATAACTGGTCCATTTGGGTCTGGGAATCAACCCGAGATCAGGACTTGGTCTGGATATGGGACACTAGGCAGCAGAACCCGACTTTATAGCTTGGAGGCAATTGCTTTGCAAATGAAAAGGGTGTGATGTATGTTTATACTGTTATTATAATAAATATCCCAATATAGGTTTTTTTAATTTTATATAAAGCGGATGGAAATGCCTCCTGTTCTATTTGAATATAAATTTATTTGTAACGAGGCACAAAAGGTATGAAATTAGATAAAAATGCTCTAAAGAAGGTAAGAAACAGTAGAAAATACATAATTTCTAGTGTTTTAGTTACAACTAGGAATACTTGGTTGCATGTAATTTGTATGTAATTTGCATGGCTTTTAGCATTAGAGTTGTGTGTAAAGACACAGCTCTGCCAGCTTATAGTGCCACAGCTGAACACAACCTTGTACATGCAATCTCAGATTTAATGAAATACCAACTGTTTTAAAGTTGACATATCTTCACTCATCACTTAGCTTCTTGTTAATTGATCCTTAATCAAGCTTTTCATTGGGATGCCTGTCTATTTATGATTTTTGCAGCACCTGTTCTATTATTTTGTTGAATATGCCTATTCTACAAAACATACATAGAAAATATAATGGATGTTATGGCGAAGGGTATGATACGGTCTTCACATGAAATACATTTCATCTTGTGTACTCTCTCTAAAGAGATAGGTGGGCAGCAATAAGTTCAAGGGAGAATAACAACCAAACTTTGCTTTGCTTTGATTTTTTATTTTTTATTTCTATTCCTAAAATTTTCTAATTTTCTTTTTTTCTGCATAAAATTGCATCATAAGTAAATTTGCATACATCCAATCTTTTTTGCTCATCTTGCTCATACTTCTCTGCAAATTAGAATGTTCATAAATTGTAGTTTAAATTAATTAGAATGTTTATATGCATTTTTTTTGTATCGATTTTAGAGAAGACAACAAAAAGGTACAACATTTCTTTACATCAAAATCCGCTGCTTTTTCAGTATATCTACAGGTATACCCTGTAGCTGGGATCTATCTAAATCTATTTATTGCTCCTATACAATATATATGCATTCTGATACAGTTTGTTTGCATATTTACAAGCCATATGGATATTACATCAGATTTACACCCTGTTATGCACAGATAAGGGCACAAAAAACAACTTCAGTTTCACCTTTTAGGTGCTCCTGTTTTAACTGTTAACCTCTAGATTCTTCCAGCCCCCGAGAGTTTCTGCTGCGATTCTTTCATCATTTGTGAAGCTCTGTTCCATACCTTTGCTGGTGTGTATCCTCGGTGCCTCACCTCTTGCTTCCTCCTTATTTAGTGATCTTTCATTCAGCTCATCCTGGAATTTTTGCAAAGCCTTTAAGAAGACTTCTATGTTGGGATGCCCCCCCTGCAATGTGTGGCCATGTCTGAATTCCACTAGTTTCCAGAACTTGCAATTGGATATCTCTATTATGATGACTACCTGCATGGCAACATTATGTAATGCGAGTCTTTTGACAGACTTAGTAAGTGCCCTTCTATTCCCCTTATACTTGTCTTCATTCCTTGCCTTCCAAATAGACCAAAGCATAGTTGGAAAACTCGCCAATTGCAAGTACTCAGCAAGCCCAAAAATCTCGGTTCCGGAAAAACTCGGCAACTTTAAAAATTGCTTAAATTTCATTAAAAAGTAAAAATGCATTTTTTTTGCAAAATTCAATGATAAGATGCATCCAATGAGTCAATAAATGAGTACATAAAAGAAACAAGCTGAGTCTAATTGTATTTGATTGATTTGAAAGCAAATTGGGTACAAAATGGCATCCTCATGTGGAATGCGTTGATGTTGATATTCTGAAACAAAATGAAAATAGCAAATTGTTTTTGTAAAAATGAAAGTAAATACTACATTAATATATTTTACAAATTTACATCTTCCTCTTCCCCATGTCTAGGGAAAACTAGGGGAGAGGTAGAACTAGACGATATCATAGATGAAGACTTGTAGGCAAACTTGGAAACTTGGACTTGGAGAGTACCTAGAAAATCAAATGAATTCAATGGGAGTTTGAGGGCAATGCCCCTAATGGGGTTGAGGGGCAGCGCCCCTTGTGGGGGTCTAGGGGCAATGCCCCTAGTGGGGTTGAGGGGCAGCACCCCTCGTGGGGGTTTGGGGGCAACACCCCTAGTGGGGTTGAGGGGGAGCACCCCTTGTGGGGGTCTGGGGGCAACGACCCTAGCAGGGTTGAGGGGGAGTGCCCCTTGTGGGGGTTTGGGGGCAACACCCCCAACAGGGTTGAGGGGTTGCCCCTCTCAGGGGTCTAGGGGCGGCGTCCCCAGTGGGGTCGAGGGGCACCTCCATGGCGCACCTCATTAAAACTCCATGGCATACCTCATTGAGTGGCAAAAAATAATGCTGACAAAGCCCAAATTAAGACCTTCAAAATCACACAAACTGCAAAAAATGAATCGAAATTGCCTTTATTCTGGCTGCAGGTTTCTTTTTGCTAAGAGGCCGAGTTATTTTAAAAAACTCGCCAAAAAAAGGTGAGTTTTTGTCAAAAAAAGGGTGAGTTATTTTGGCGAGTATTTTCCGTTAAAACTCGTTTAAAAAAAAAATCTCGCGAGTTTTTGAAAAACTTGCGAGTTTTTGGTGAGTAGTCCAACTATGGACCAAAGTATTTCAGAGGAGAGATCTTTGCCCATTTTATTATCTTTTCAAAAGAGTAGAATTCACTAGGAGGTGCTAGGCATTGTGGATTCTTGAACATGATGGTTGGATATTTTCAGCTGCCTAAAGGAAATAAGTGAGATGATGCTCAAGCAGTGATCCATAAGAATTAGTAAAATATTGCTCCTCAACAAACAATTAAGAATTCAATCAGATTTGGAAAAATAATAGGTTTTTCTATATATAGGGGAGAGGACCCGGTAGTTGAGCACCCTAACTTTGCGCTTCTCAAAATCCTACATGGAGATTACAAATCACTCCCAATTTTTTACAGCAGCTTACTTGGCAAGTCCCTTGCTTATAACTAAGGTTTCAGGGCCACATCATCAAATATGATGCCTCATCAGCATGCTTTTTGTCGAGGTGTCCAAAAAGGACCAAAAAAAAGTGAGACCGATGGTTGTGCACTAAGTTATGTTTTATTGGTGCACTGATGTGGCATCACCTGATTTGTTGCTTTTTAGATCTAAGGAATACATTTCATTCAATTTTGGGTAGTCATCATCAACACTAATCACTTTAAAGTCACAACTATTGGTCCAATATTGTTAAAAACATTGGGCATTAAATCAACAAATGCTATAACAACTATTGGAACATGCTCAAGTACTAGGTCCTCTCCCTTAGTGACAAAATTGAAGGCAGTTTTGTTTGTGGCAGTGTCAGGAGCAGTTGAGATTGGGACAACAGCGTTGCAAAGTGGTGGTTTTGCCTGAGTTCTATAACAAGTATAGTAATGACTGAGAAGTTGCGTATTCCACTTCTTGATTGGGGTCCTTTAGTAAAATAAGCAGACATTGACCATTCTAAATATGAGAGTGTAGGAAGTGATTAAATGTGAATTGAGTTGCTTGTAAGTTGGGTAACGTAAGGTGACAAAGAGTCGAGGGAAGTTTAGCATTAGTTGTTTGTTGCAAGCAGACTCCAATTTATGATCCTTATAATTGCCCAAGCCAAAGGGAGGGGAAGTGATCGATACTTTCAAGTTGGTTTTCCCCACACTGCAGTTTCCAAGTTAAAGTTCTTTGTGTTTGTTGGCTTCTATTTGATTTCTGTTGTTTTAAGTCTTTCTTTATTCCCAACAACTGTACACATTAATTGTGGCACAAAACTACATGTAATCTTGTATCCTTTGAATTCTAGTTCAGGTAGGAAGAATGATACCATTTGTATCTAATTTCCAGCAATTAGAAACTTCAGAAATTATAGATCATATTGATATTACAGTACTTTAATATTTACATATATTGGAAGTGGTTGTGTTAATTTCTATTACACCAAAAAGGTCCATGAAAGAAGAATTTCAGCCTTATGAATCAGATATTTCTATATTCAAATGGAACCAAAAAGTACTGATGATGGCTAGAAAAAGCAATGAAAGCCTTGTAAAACAATTATCACGTTGGATCATATGATGGAATCCTAGGATGACATCACCAAGCAACAAGAGCTTGTGTCAAAGAACCAAGTGATCATGGACATGGTGGTTTGTGCTTGTGCCAATAACTTGGACTAGAAGAAGAGCAACACCATGAAGATGAGGAAGACAGGGAAGAGTTTATGGATGAAAAATATCAGCCCAAGGAAGACAAACGCAAATATAAGGTGAAAGATTCCTGCTGCCTTCCTTTCAAAGTTGTAACAAAATTTGAAATTAAGACATACAAATGGCAAGTAGATGTTCAGATAATGAACAATTGGTTGAATGTCATGTCCCCAAAATGCCATTGAAAAATAAATAAATAACAATTAAAAAGAAATAATAAATAATATATATATATATATATATAAATAAAATTAATAATTGTCTTACCATTGATCGCTTTCCTTAAGGAAACTAATGATTAAAGCATCCTTAAATTAATCGCTGGCATTAGAATATGAAATGATGCTTCCCATCATAAGTCATGGCTCAGGATGGAGGCATATGGACCTTCACAAACATAGATATAGAGCAAGTAAGCCGGTCATGAGCGAACCATCGTGAGAAGGAGATTGATAAAGAAGGAAATGTTGGAAGACAGCAGATCAGGTGATGTATTTCACTTAGTCATTAAACATCTTAATCTCCAAATCAGAACCATTAAATCAGTAGCGATAGATATATCAGATTGCTGATTCATCTGTGTATTTCTTAACTCATACTGGTTGCCTCCTACGATCTGCTGTATACATGCAAACTGACTGTCCTCATTAGGCAAGCATAATATTCAAATTGTCTGAAACTATACTTGGTTTGATTTCTTATCAGTCTGTGATCTGACCCTTGCATAATTTGATTGGATAAATACTAACTAATTCATGCAGGCATCACTTAGAGTTAATTCAAGGCAAATAATCTAGATACTTATTTAAATGCAAATCTGATTGTATTTCTGATTTTCGTATCTGCTTGGTTGCATTCCATAAGGAAATATCTATCTGCTCATCGTTATTATCTTATCAGCAAATGCATTTCAGCTTGTGTCTTTTGACTGTCAGTAGTAAATTATAAGAAGGCTAATAATATGCTTGTGTAAATGCTTCTCCATATTACCGATTAAATGTACGTATAAACCTGCTATTGTCTTAGACCTGATTATAAGTAAGACGATCTATATAATATTGACATTATCATTCTAGAATTGAATCTTGATTGAATTGAAGAAATAAGGATCAATGCTAGTATATTTTGATTGCTTAAAGATTGTGTGAGTGTATGAAACCCTGCTTGGGAGGAAGGGCTTGAGAAATGTGGTGCCTGGAAACCCCACCTAAGATCCGTCCAAGCCCATGGCAAGGATGGGCCATGGATGAGTGGAAGTTCCACGTAAGATCCGCCCAATCCAAAGGCAGGGATGGGCCATGGATGGGTGGGGGTCCAACTCAAGTTCGCCTGAACCAAGAAAGGGAAGGGCCATGGAGGGGTGGTAGGCCTAGACCACTTATAAGCTCCGCTGGCTTCCCCCAGTAGGTGAAGTGTCTTCTAAGGTTGTGACATGGGTGGAGAAAGTGGGTACAAGTCGCCGGTAGGGAGAGTTGTGGTATGCAACCTCTTAGTCTTGGCAAAGGACTTCAGGCGGATCCACCCATGCCACTCCTCCTAGTTCTTAATAGTAGCCTTTGTGATGATTTCTATAATTGGATACTAAGATGTTAATGCTAATGGATGTGTGTATGTGTGGAAATATTGTTCAAATGATGAATGCAGGTTTCAGCCAGGAACACCCCATTGAAGAGTTATCCAATTGACAAGGTGGGAAAAACCCTAACCCTAACCAATAAGCGAATTCTAGGGAAAAACAGGACAAGGTACATTACATTGAAACAAATGGAGTTTTACATTAGCATGGATAAATTTAATAGGGAAAATAATCTCTTTTCCATGTTTTTGAAATATAGGATTATGCTCTGATTTGGTGGGAAAGCTATTTTGTTTCTTTAGAAAAGAAGTTTGTTGTAACTAGTACGAATGGATTAAGAAAACTAGGAGTATTTTTGTTGATCCCGTTGGTCACAAAATTGATCAAAAGATAGGGTCATGGTCAAAGTGTGCAGGATTATACAATAGAGTTTAGACAAACTATGTGGATGGACACTTGGAGTTGGAAGATGAGGCCAATTCTACCAAATAGATGGGTGACCTACTTTAATTCATAGGGAGATGAGTCATATAGCCAATAGACCTTATTGACATGTGTGTGCAAGCATACTGCATTGAAGAAGAAACGGAGTAAATTACCAAGCAGAAGCAGTCTCCAAATCAATTATGGAAAGACCGAAATCAGCCATTTAGATCGTACAAAAAGGGTAAGTGGAAATGCAAGAATAATGCCATCACTTCTAGTTGCCTTTGTGACAGCAACGATGCAAAGTGGTGATTTTACCCGAGTTCAACAAGTCCTGTAATGGTCAAGAAAGTATCCATGCTACAATTCCTTGTGTTTATTTGTTGGTTTCCATTTGATTTTTGCTGTTTTGTTCATTTTCTTATTCTTAACACTGGACAATTCAATTGCAGCACACAACTATATTAAATCAGCTGCCATTTGAATTTGAATTCAAGCTGGATCAATAATGCAATCTGCGTTTAATTTCCAGCAAGTATAAACTTGAGAAATTACATATCAGGCAACAACAAAGGATGACATCCACATCGTGGATGTCAGCATCTACGCAAATAAATAGGGTTAGAAAGTAAATATAGTTTAATGAAAAGAGCAGAATGATGGAATCACTGCAAATAAGGGTTCAAATGGACTGCCACTGACATTAAATGGAGTTAATAAAAGGTAGAGCAATGGAAGAGATGGAAATAAGGTCTTTGATGGATCTGCCATGGAAATTAATTGGCCTTAAATCAAAGGGGTAAAATGATAATGTGAATGGAAATATGGTTCACACTGACCTGCCACAAAGATACAATGGAGCTAAATGAGAGGTGGAACAATCAAAGCAATGGAAAGCAGGTATATAATGGTTGAGGAGGTAGGAGAATACAAATGTGAAGCTTCACTTGTCGAATGTCATCTTCTCATTGTGGGTCCCACCAAAGTGACATGTTTGCTAGTTGTCATAAAACTTGTCGCATGTATTTCCAAAAGTGTCTTTGCCATTTGTCAAGTCATTAAACATGCCAAGTATCCTTGTTGTATGACAGTTCCTGCCACATGTCAATCTGGCATGCATGTACACATTGCTTGGACCTATCAAGAGGCTGAGTAATGCGAATTATTTTAAAAGGTGATTGGGGAGGCTGTTGTGATTAACAAATGTACCTAGAAATTGCACAGAGATTAGGAGTCAGGCTTAAGCCACTTGGGGAGGCCTATTATTAATATAATAAAAAGATCCATCACTTAAATTGAAATGACATTTAATAATGTTGAACAAGTAGTTATGACTTATTATTGGTAATAACTGCTTGTTTATGTAACTTCTTCCATGTTCTTTTTCCTTAGGTAGCTCTTCTTTGCCATCTTGGTTCTATTTAAAGAGCTATCAATCTGCAATATTAACACATCTTTCTTCATCTTGATCATGGAGTGTGTTCCGAAATGTCCTCTAAGTTCCAAAATTTCCTACAAAGCTTTTCCATAATCTTTCTTTTTATATATATTTATGGACTGTGAAAATCATATGTTTTTAACTTTCAAGAGGTGCCAAGTCTTGTCTAGTCATGTCAAAGTGATGTTATGACATCTCTTCTTTTCCTGTATATATTAGCTCATGTTTGGAGATTGCCATGGTTTTTTTTACAATAATTCCGCATACAGACCTTCATTTTTGAACTGTTCAAAGTTACACAAAGCTGATTTGGAGGGCTATGCAATGAATAGCCTCCAAGCAAATCAAATGACTGTTGAGCTTCCACCTGTTGCTCCTATCAGGGTACCAAAATTGTGTGCTCCCATGCTGAAGGTTGTTGCTCCTTGCTATAGCAACTCATCAGGGATGCATTGAGCTCTTACAGCTCAACACAACAATCCTACTCTCTACAATCAAGTCAGGGAAGACTCATCAGAGATGCACTGGGCTCTTAGAGCTCAACACAACAATCCTACTCTTGACAATCTAGCCTGGGACATGCTCATTGGGAAGGTGCAATTCAAATAGAGGAAGATGCTCTTATAAGGAATGACACTTGGACTTGTTCATTGCTTCAAGTATGTTAGCATTGTAGGATATAAGTGGGTCTACAAAACAAAGTATGGCACAAATGGGGCTATTTATAAACACAAGGCACACTTTGTTGCAATGGGAATGCTTTCACATGGTACTCTCCCTTGCTGCCTCTCTCAAGTGAGGTTAATTAGATGGATGGGAAGAGTGTCTTTCTTCATGGTGATCTACATGGATCAGCCTCCTGATTTGAAGTAGAATGGCAGCATCCCTCTTGTTTGCAGATTGAAGAAGTCACTGTATGGGCTCAAGCAAGCCCCTTGTGCATGGTATTCTAAAATTCACATTTTTTCCATTTCTTCAGGTGTTGTTTGTTGTGAGGGGGCTTGTGGTCTCGATGTGACCAACTGGGAAGGCCACTTCCCCTTCATTGTGTTGTACATTGATGGTACACTTGTTACTAGTGATCTGTCCTCTCTCATTTGTGTAATGAAGACCAAGCTTCAGGCTTACCTTGGGATGGAAGACATGGGCCTTCTACATTATTCCTTAGGAATCAAAATGTCTACAAGACTGTGAATGTAGTTGTTATGCCTCTTCCTACAGGAACTCAGCTTCAGATCAATATGACTCTTTGGATCTGCCTTGGGCAAATGGTCTTATTATCTTATTTATAACAGATTGGACATTTCATTTGCTGTTGTTTTCAAATTCATGTAGATGTCTCGCACATACCATCTCCAAGGTTCTGATTACATACTTTGATATGTCAAGGGTACAATTTAGCTTGGCAATCATGACATAGCAGGTAGCAGGCACTACACAGTAGGTAGCAGGACTACCTTGATAGGATATTTTAGATGCTGATTAAGCCAAGGACTTGGACAGGTGGAAGAGTACCTTATGGTACATTTTAAAATCTAGGTTTAGGGTCTATCTATTGGAAGATCAGCAAGATTTGGTTTCTCTATCTACAACAGAAGCAGAATAATATGGTGCAAAAGAAGCAGCGTGTGAGCTGACGTAGGGTTTTCTCAGGAGTGCCCAAAAATGATTAAGAATAATAACATGATTGCCATTCAGATGATATACAATTTAATACACCATCAGTGCACAAAGCATATCAAGGTGCACATGCACTGCATCTAGCGGTTATTTCATGAGTTTAAGATTGATTTCTTGCATGTTTCCTCAGAGTTTCACTACTGGACATCTTCACCAAAGCTTTTTTGAAGGATACATTCCTTAGGCTTAATGATTGCTTTGGGCTTCAAGAGTCTCTCTCAAGGGGCCTAGGGTTAACGAGCAGTAGAGTTCCTACTGAAAAGTTTGCCAGTCAGCCTTAAGGGGGGATGTTGAAATACATGCAATCTTGACTTTCACTTTTCACAGCGTATAATCAGCCTTAATGCCACTTGTATAATCAGCCTTAATGCTCAATCTCGTATCAATATGACTTGGATGTGAATTTATACACATACCAACCTGATTGTTCTTCATCTTGTTCATTCATATATGGTGTACAAAGTTTTTGTATATAGGCTTCTCCAAATTCTCCTATGTTTGTGTTGATTTGAATCTTGCATCATGCTGTTCCTGGGGAATTTTATACAAGGAGCCCAAATAATCATATAGAGGAAGGCTTGAGCAATGTCACACGAAAGGACTTTGCAACAGCTTTACATGTGAAGATAAGGAATGGATTGGTCCTTTTGTGCCAATTGAGAAATTGAGAAGGTGCATTGTTTAGGCCAAGACCACTAGATTTTGGGGGTAGGTTTTGGAGAGTCAAGGTGGATATTCTTTGTAGCAATTTATTTATTTTTTTAAGTAATATACAAGGAGATTAAATGTAAATGTTTTGGGGCTAAGATGCAAAATACTTATTTGGGATGGAAAAAAGCTCATCAAAGTGCACCAAAGCTCATATGAAAACATCTGCTGCCTTTATTGCTCAAATTAAATGTGAAATGATAATCACTGGGTATAAGGAAATTAGTGTTTACATAAGTTTGACACAAGTACAGAAGTCTAATAATTCTTTTTGTTGTTTAAAATTTTCTGAAATATTAAGATGAATTCACTGGTTGTTGGATATGAATGAGTTTGAAATTTTGAAATATCTAATTTAACAGTGGGATAAAATTATATGGTACAAAGAAATATGTGCATCTTGGATTTGGCTTCATAATATTGTTTGAGTTTGGACTTATTTCCATTATGTTCACATTTGAAACATGACTTGCATCCGTCTTTCTTGGATAATTTAATCTATGTTGGGTTTCATCACTCGTACACATCATTTTTCCAATACCACAAGCAGACTACATCTAATGGCAATGGACATTTATCTAATAAACTTGCAGTTTCAAGGTGAAAATATGTAGTTTACACTTTACATACAATGCCACATGACCCATTTGGATCTATGCTTAGCTTGTATAAAAGCTGCTGACATCCTTTGCTTGAATGTGCCATTTTCAATTCCTTTGAATTACAGTGACTTTTTGCAAATACATTTTGTTGTTGATCTGTACTTGAAATTGTTTCTAGTCTTGTGATAATGTCCTAGTTTCTGATTTGTTGCTATACTCATTGCAGGCAGGTATATATGGCCAAGGAAATTCAAACAGGTGAAGTTGTAGCTTTGAAAAAAATTCGAATGGACAATGAAAGAGAAGGGGTATGTTTATGTGATTCAATGAGGGCCCTAGTATGATAAGTTTCAATTCGTCTAGCAAATAACTCTATGATGTTTTCTAGATAATGTTAGCATATGTGAATATATATTTGTGATTTCCAATAGATGGTTTTTTGCATTTTCTATGTAGTTTCGATATGTTAGAATATTACTGAAATTGCTCAAAGCATAATGTTTGTGTTAAAGTTCTTGTGCCTGACAAGAGTGTATATTTTCAGTTTCCAATAACTGCTATTCGTGAAATCAAAATTTTGAAAAAGCTGCAGCATGATAATGTTATCCGGTTGAAGGAGATTGTAACTTCTCCTGGTAATTTCTGAACTTGGATACACATGTTGCAGGCATATGAAATGGTAGTTCCCACTTTAAATAACTAACAATAATGATTTTTAAGTTGATGCAGTTCATTTTAATATTTTAGTAATAGAGTGGTCCCAAGTTAAAAACATCCAAACTGACAGTGACAGCTTGGTTAATTGTAGGTCGAGATAAAGATGACCAAGGAAAGCCAGGTCAGAATCCAGATTACATGGCATGCTAGTTCTCCAAGATTTCCATCATACTAAATAGAAATTGACCAAAATTCAAGCTTTCCTTTATTTTATCAATCAGTTTTCAAAATATCTCCTTGTGTAAAATGCAGATAGTAATAAATACAATGGGAGCATTTACATGGTCTTTGAGTATATGGACCATGATCTTACTGGTCTATCTGATCGGCCAGGCATGCACTTTACTGTTCCTCAAATAAAGGTATAAGGATCATTTGTGTGATCAACCTTTTTAGATAGCTTTGATGTCTGATTTGCAATGCTACCAGTGAAAATCCCGCTGCAAATTTGTTGACATCTATGCTTCTCAGTGTTATATGAGGCAACTTTTAACAGGGCTGCATTACTGCCATGTCAATCAAGTACTGCATCGTGATATTAAAGGTTTGTTTATATGTTGTACAATAGCTCATCCTATTATTCTTTGGTCTTTTGCCAAGATACTGTTGTTCTTTGTGATTGTTGATTTATTAAACCCAGTTCTGAAGGTATAACATTTTATGCAGGGTCAAATCTGCTTATTGATAATGACGGAAACTTGAAGCTTGCAGATTTTGGTCTTGCAAGGTCATTCTCTAGTGACCATAATGGAAACTTGACAAACCGTGTTATTACACTGTGGTACAGGTAGGAGATATTTATAATGCTTCGGATGGTTAAAACAAGTGCATGTGATAATTTTTTTTCAATTTTTAATGTTGGCTTTGTTTGTTATGATGCAAACAGGCCTCCAGAGTTACTGCTAGGCTCAACAAAGTATGGACCACCAGTTGACATGTGGTCTGTGGGTTGTATATTTGCAGAGCTTCTCTATGGCAAACCTATCTTGCCTGGGAAGAATGAGGTAATGTACAATAGCTATTCCTTTCTGAGGGGTAAATGTGAAGCTCCTATGCGTTTTTTGCTAACATCTACCTAATTCAGGCTAATACAAGCTTAGATACATGGACCTAGGAACATTCATTCGTGTGTTTTAATGTGAGACTCAGTAGGATGGCTCAAAGATATGGGTTCATCACAATTGCAGTGATCTTTATAGGGAACAGGGAGATCTAGGACTTTATATGAGGGGGTCTCATCTAACACTTTGGGTTCTGCTAAGCCATGGGGGATGTCACTAAAGTTCAATAAAGGATGAATTGAATCAAATTTATAAAGGTTCTGGAGGAAAACTGGACCCTCGTAGTGCAAGGATGCCCAATTTTAGTTGTCACTCGTATTCCTTGACACCAGTTTACCTAGGAAATGTAGATTAGAACCTTAATTCAGCAGGCAAAGAGAAACTTGATATCAATCTATTCATAATGGAAATCTTTTAAGTTTACATAAGGCAAATTCCCAAATATGAGGTCCTAGAGATAAATTCAGATTTACTTGAGGATTAACTTAAATGTGTTTAAATGGACTTAATATTCAGTTAAAATGAAACCCTTTTTAAGTAGGAAAGAAACACTTTCTGCAAAGATCGATTAATTTTCATTGTTTACTACACTGGTGCTTAACTCCATTGGGCAAAATATTGGCAAAATCAAATGATCATCAAGAAACTTTACAGTGAAAGTACCTATACTACTTAGTTTGCATCGCATCAGCAAACTTATGAATTTAACATGTATACTACAAGTAGCCTCAATTATTGAAATGATCACTCTACAGATAATTAGAGTAATACAATATAACCTCCAAAAGTGCATATGAAAATTTTCTGTAAGAGTTAAGAACATTTATCTATTTTTTCAATAAGAGCAACACATGTCACATTCTGCACATACAAGGAAATGTTTCAAGTTTCAACTGTTGTACAACACTAGAGTACGAGAATGGTTAAGAGACCATAATCTATCAAGGTTTACTAGCTATCACTGTTTAAGTCTCACACAACCAATTGCTTTTACACAAGATTTATTGATTTTACTTATTATGAAATCAATAATTAATCTTTCTATCAAGGCCACTAAACCCTAATTAATACGTTTAATGAACCGACTCATATGGAATTCCTTCTTCCATAGGCCACCTACATACCCTGTATGATTGTATCCATGGGTTGAAGTTCAACATGTAGTTTTTTCCTCTTTAAGTTTTCTTTAAGTTTGACTACCAGATAAAATCCACTAGTTTAATACTTCAAGACAAAGATTAAATTCAGACTTTACATTCAACCTATGCAGCTGAACATTCTTTTCAACCAAGGGAAGTATATGCTGTTTTATGACAAACCTAGGTACAGTTTTGGAAATTAGACATATAATACACAAGACTGGCAACTAAAAACCTAGAAAATCAAATACAGGGCTCTAGCATTGAACCTGGATGCTCATGGAGACTCTAGTGTCTAGCTTAGGCCTTGATACAAACTTCAGTGCCCAACCTGGGCTTTGGTGCAGGCACTAGCGCTCAATAGTGGTTGTTGCAAACACTAGTGCCCAACAATGACTCTAATGCAGACACTAGCACTCAGCAAGTGTCGTAGTGTAGACTTTAGTGCCAGACCTGGGTGCTAAAGGCCTATTGACACATTTTTCAAGATCAAATTCCTTAGATCTGTCAATCATACTTCTTATAGGCCTCTAATCAACTCCAATTTCAATTATGATAAGTACAAAGTAGGAATTAGAATGCAAGTTTTCCTAAGTGCCAACAACATTCAATTTTTAAAACACAAAGACATCGAAATTTTCTATTTTGCTCGAGTAACATTCTCTAGTAACCAAACATTAACTTTTTAAACCCTAAACCCTTCATTTTGACGAAAACATTTTTGTAGAGTATGTTTTCCCCAATTTACCCTTTTATTGAAATTTATTAAATTGACCTCACAACACTATGCAAAACAGTAATTTAGTAATATATGAACATAGTACAATCATTTAAATAAAATTAAAATCTAGGTTTTAGTTCCTTTTCCTGCATCATAAAAACCTTGGTTTTTGACTACACTTTCCAATTTCCAATCAGTCAACTTAACTCAATTTTCTCATGTTCTATCTACATCTCATTCAAGTTCTTCATAGATTTTATAGACATCTATTGGTTCCAACATAGGCCTTACAAGGCCTATTGCATTCTCAAATCTATGAATCTCAACATCTTTTATTAATTTGGCTCTCTTGATCGCTCTTATAATCTGTTCATCCTCCAGCTTGGCCATCGTGTAGCCATCAGATACCTAATATGCCATGACAATGTGAAATAACCAGATGCTTCATGACTAGGCTAATGTACTTATAGAATGCATCCAACACCCTAATATGCTCCATAAATGCTTTTGCTCTTGTGTTGATGAGCTGCAAGTCTATATCTTGTAGATTGCTAATACCTTCGTCCTTCCATGACAATGCTCCCTAAAAAGGCTAATCTTTATTTTTGATCTTCTCAGTAGCTCTTTCAGACTTTGTGATCTTGCACTGCCAACATTTGCTTGTGTTTGAAATCTTTTAAGATGGAGCCTCATGACTCCACATTGCAATTATCACTTAAACCATCTTGGCCTAATACTGCCTTTATCACCTTCAAAGACTCTGGAGAGGTGTAGTTAAATATTTTTCTTGATTGGTGTTTGGAGACTTTGCCATGGCAAAGGGTGTCATGTCCCCAAAACAGTAGCACTAAAATACGTGATATTGAAATTCACAAGTAAATAAAATAAAATATCAAAAATATAAGTATAAATAAATTAAAATTCGAATGTTGCTATAATTATGATTATCGTAGATAACAACATAATTATGAAACCATTATTAAAATAATAATAATTTCAAATAGAACTAATTAAATTGTAACCTTTTATAGTCATAAGATATTCACAAAGATATTAATATCATTAATAAATAAATTTATCTATGCCTGAGATTGAATAAACAAATAGCGAATCATATATGTGGATTGATGATTTCATTAAGGCAACAATATTAATCAAACACGATTAAAGGCATATCATTAGGAAGCACATAATCAGTAAGGAGTCGACTAAGAGGCACAATGCTGAGACACGATGCTGAGACACGACTATCACCTCAGGGCCGCCCAAAGACTATAAGGGAGGAATCGAAGTCCATTCAAGGGGGATTAAGGAATCACTTAGGAAGAAGAAATAACTCTGCACCCAGATAGCAGCAGTTAATAGTATAATATACTCAGGGATTGGACATTGCACCCAGAACTGAGCGATATCACCATACATGTGAAGACATATGTATTCTACTGTCGGGGTATGCTCATTATCGAAGGTGCCTAGAAACAGAGGAAACTACCACTATATTTGTCTTGTTTATGACTTGTTTTATCTGCTGACACTTCCTATTGGTCTTATGTGGGTTGTGGAGTGGCCAAACAGAGGATCGCATAATTTATTCTCCGCCACCACCTTTGTCATGCCACTGCGATTATGTGTTGTTGTGGCTTCAAGGAGAACATTAGTCTATTCATCCCATGTGATTAAGATCTTGCTCCGCCTACATTAAAGGACTATAGGCATATATCAGGTGGGAGACCCCCCCGGCGGAATAGAACCATCGGCACTCCTTACCGGCCAGCAAACATATGGTACTACGGTGACATTGACTCTCTTAAATCAATAGAGTATTTCATGTCCAGTCCTTTGAAGATGGTGGTTATTTGTAAAGTCCTCTCTCTTTTGCTACAAGCATTATCATGGAATGGGAAAACACAAAGATGCAAACAGAAAATGGGGACAGAAATAAAAAGTAGTATTTCCTGAGTGTAGCAGCCGATATATTAATGTATGATATACTCAGATATGGAGGAATGAGGAATAAATCTGATGGTAGCAGTGGTTGATCAGATTGGAATGCATTCAAATATATGTATATAATATATGTATCTGTAAAGCAAGGAATATGTTTTAAGAGTTATAGCAGATTGAATGAAATAGAACGGTTATACAGAAAAATATATAAACACTTAGGCTTTGGGTACTCCTAAGGATCTGGGGATATTTAGACAGGGAATAGTTACCAAAGTCTGAGATTTAGTTTTATTGTGGGATTTCCAGTTTGGGGAGGAAGGAATTAAAAGAGCATGGATATAAGACTGGAGCTATTTTAAATGTATCTGATTACAGATTGGGACACTCTTAGAGAGTCCCTCGATCATCCATAAAGGCTGCATAATTAAGAGCAAGACATCCATCAGACACACAGCCGGGAGTAAATAATCAGGGAAAAGATCAACCACGAGAAGCAACAATTAAGAAAAGCATCCTAATTACTCATTTCTCATATGCATGAATCTGTGTAGAAAAATCAGACATAGCAAATATACATTATAATGCCTATCTTTAAACCATTCACCATCCAAACTGTAGATCAAAACTCATATTAGCTAATTGCCCATTCCTATCAGCATAACATCGAATTTTACTAGTCTAATAATTGGATAAATGATAGCATTGAGTGTGCTTAAAGTTTATTATTGGTTCTAAGCCTGTTGGGATGTCATGATGTAGGTGACTAAAAGCAAATATTAGGAAAACCCAAAAAGGGGACATTACAAAGGGGGCCTTGGTTAAACCTCTACCAGTCATCTGCCCACAACCCTCTAAAACATCAAAGGTTATATAGCTTGAGCATGAAATGCAAGACTTATCAACCAAATGCAAGCAACAATGGCTGCCACCACCAAACATATACAACACATGGTGCTTCCTATTCGTACACAGCCCCTTAACAAGCAATTATGAGGAACCGTTAATGGTAATCCTGTATATAAGCTGGATGTCCCATCTTCACCACATCAAATCCCAATACAATGCCTCCTGATCAAGTTATAATGATTTCACTTAAGCACATTTAAATTATGAACTCAGGCAGGGCATTCATTCAATAAAAGATTAGGTACATGTTTCCAATCCTTAGCTTCATTACTTCAAATTTTAAAAGGTAGAAGAATCAACTAATTAAGTACCTTGGTTTGCTAGATAATCCACTAAGGCATTTTGTTCTCTATAGTAGTGAGTAATAGTTACTCTATTAAATTTGTTTTTCCATTTTAGGAATTCTTCTAAAATGACCCTAAGCTTCCAATCAGGACAATATTTCTTACTCACCACTTGCACCACAACTTTTGAGTCACCTTCTATCACTAGGATATGATGTCCTGCCACCTATGCTGCTTGTGTTCTTGAAAGAAGGGCCTCCTATTCCACTTCATTGTTCGTTTTCTAGCCTAGATGTTTTGAGCCTCCCAACACAAATTCACCTTTTGTAATTCTTAAAACAACCAATCCCTGCTAATCCTGTGTTGCCTTTTGAAGCCCCATCAAATTTTAATTTCATACCTACCAAAGGCACCATTCAATTTTTAATTTCTACTATTTTTATGTACTACTAATTCATGAATGGGAATCCAAAGTTTCTCATTGTTGAGCCCAGGATTTTGTAAATATGCAACAATAGAGGCACTTAAATTCGAAGAAGATTCCTTTTTAGCACATACCTGAGCACTTGCATCACTGAAATTCCAAGGTGCCATGTGAGGATAGGAAAGAGAACAACCAAAAATTCAATTTGTAGAACTTAGAAAATGCAATCAATCTAGCAAAATGTGCATAAAGTAGAGTTGACAAGAAAATGGGGAGTTGTGCTAAGCTAGGTGGATACTTGGCTACAACTGAAGCCCTAAAATTTCAAAGCTCTGAAAAACATCTTTTGATTTGAACACATGGCATAGTATATTACAATTCAATAATATAATTAAATTTGTGAACACTCTCTAAATAAAACAACTACAATACTTAATTAATATCTAATTCTATTTCCAATAATTATTTTCAATCTAATTCTAATTTGTATTTTGCTTTTTATTTGAATCTAAAAAGAATATGCTTTCGCTATTTAATTAATTCCATTTTTCCATAAATGAAGTTTGGATAATGAATAAAGCAAATCCCCTACAATTACCAAGTCAACTCTGTTTTGACCGATTTCTAATTTAATAGAAATAAATAAATCTAATTAATACTTATTTCATTTTCTTATTAACTCATCCACATCAATTTTAAAGAATTGAAGCATCTAACATACTAAATGATCAAATAATAATAATAATCCAATATCAACATAATGTAGATAAAGAGTATCAAAGGTGTGGCCTTACAGTAGGCATTGACATTCATATAAAGCTCAAACTAAAGGAAAGCATCTTCAAGACCGGAATTGATCCAACTTGATCTGAAAAGGTTCTTTAAAAAAATTTCTTGAAAGGGCCTTTTCTGTGCTCCAGCTTCTGAAGATAAATGACTAATTATAATCCAATACACAGTTAACAAAATAAGTTTAAATAACCAAGGGTGAATAATAATTAACACCCAGTGACATTCACTAGTCTAGGTGATTTTGCTCTGACACATTGGTCTCAGCCTGACTATACAGACATGTAAACTATAGTCTATAACACATTGACTCCTATGACCTTTTGCAAGACACAACTCACCGTTAGCATCTAGACTGGTAATGGAGACAAAAGGTGCAGAGCGAGGGGAGGAAATTTTTTATTTATAGCAAAGACTATGGTGCTCACACAATGGATGATTGGCATCTGTCCTTATTCATTTTTACAATTGTGCCTTTCCTTTGCACACAAAATGAAAAGGATGCCAAGTGCATGGTGAGGCACATGTTTGAACAATTGGATGTCCCAACGGTGGGTACACATGCAAGCAAACGCTTTAGGCACTTTATATGATATTCACAAAAGTACATGATCAATGTAAATTTTAGTGTGCCTATGCTGTGCCTATGCAAAGAACATGATCAATGTAAATGCTAGTGTGCCTATGCAAAGAACATGATCACTACAAAAATGAGACAACATATAGAAGAATAAAGAACAAAATAATAGAAGAATGAAAAGAATGCTTACAATTAAATATGTTGAGACTTGAGAGTGCTTGTGAAAAATCTTCAACCATCTTATCCCACTCTGCTTCTGTTGGAAAGCCGATTACAAGAGCTTTTGACAAACTTCTCAAGGTGTGTCTGCTATAGAGGATATTCCTTTAACAAACATCTCTGATTTCAGTTGGAGTGAGATGATCTCTTCCAGAGCACTATTAACTGTTGCAGAGGTAGGAAGATTACTTTCTGTGATGCTTTACCTATAAACATGAAATAATGATTTAACATCTTGCATCCACTCACCCTTATTTCCTTGAAGCATCATTTCCTCCAAATGGGGAGTGCAAACCAGCAGTTATTAACCCTTCAAGGGTTGTCACCTTTTCTCTTACTATATACCCCATATGAACTTTGTGGGTCTCCACCTTATTCTAAACCCTGTAGGTGTTATCCAAGGCTTTTGAAGTATCTTTGAGCTACTTTTGTTGACAGCTGTTCCTTATCTTGTAGATCATCATCCATTTCTCACATCTCTTTGTTAGAAATGGTAGATACCAATGTGGATCTTGGAGACCACTTATTCTTTGTGCCAACTGTTTGGGATAAGGCTTTCTTCTCCTGGTTGGAGATTTTGCTTGCTTTCTTTATTATTGCACAAAGAATCTGTTACCTCATCAATCTCTCTGACCTTGGGCTTGAGAATAGTGACAACTTTAAGAGGCCTCCTCAAAAAAAGATATAGAAGCATGATGAATCTTTAATTTTTTTAGGAAAAAATATTAATTTCTATTGGCGAATGTTTCCTTGTTTTTGAATTTTTTTTTAATTTTATTGGCTATTTTTTTTACATTACTAAAATTTTTATAAAACAATTTGGCAAATCTTGAAAAATTATAGGAAAATACATTAATTATGATGGCGAATCCATCCAATCTAAAAATAATTCTCATGGAAAAGTAGGGGGCCAAGGGTGGAAATCATCGATGGGTTCAAGGGGTAGACTAAAATATTTACTTGTCACCATTGCTTTAAAATATAATGTAACTGCCCTCATTATATTCTGCAAGGTAAAATGCACCCATGATTTGTAATTCTCATGCGGCCCAAAATTGCTTTAGGATAATTGATCTAATGACCCTCATTGTACTCTACAAGGTAAAATGTACCCACAATCTATAATGCTCATGAGAACCGAAATTGTGGGCCCCATTAGCATTACAGATCATAGGTGCATTTTACCTCATGGAAAACAACAAGGGCCATTAGATTATATTGTAAATCAATGGTGGAAACTAAATATTATAAATATGATCCTAAGCAACTAATAATTATGATATACTATTGGCGAATTATTATAGATTTCTACTATAATTTATAAAATTTAGGCGAATCTGATCTAATCATGTATCGAATATTGTGGTGGATTTTTGAGTTAAATTTTTTAATAAAATAAATTCTTTGGCGATTTAAATAAGACTAATAAAACTTTCTAAAAATGTGGCGATTCAAGTCATGTTATAGCTTGAACTATTAGCCAATTTTGGATTCCCAAATTTCAACTATTAGCCAATTGGTGAATATTAGCCACTAAAAAAATCATTGCTTGAGAAGATTTAACATTGTGATCTTAAAATGGCAAAATGCACCTTCAAGTACATCTTTTCTGCTTGTAATGTCTTATCTGATCAATTCTCTTTATTCTATTATTTGCAAGTTGGTCTTTCTGCCACCATCTGTCTTATTTGGTTCTGTAAACTCTCAACAGTTGATTCACTTGTATTGGGTGCAATAAGAAGTTTTGGCAGTGGAACAGAAGAAGGGTCTGCCTTTGATGTAGAAGGAATAATCAAAACTGGAGGAGAAGGCAAAATTTGAGGGAGAGTGATCTGTGCACTTTGGGGTTTTAGTTCATGTCTCTTCACCATTTCATCTTTCTTTCGAAGGGCATCTTTCAAATTCATAGCTTCTTTTCTCAATCTCATGTTCTCTTCTTCCAATGTTTTAATGTATGCATCTTTCTTCTTGAAATTGTAGAAGTTGAACTTAGTGTAATCCATCACTTCCTTGGAAGAAACATCAATGCCAACCTCATCAACTTTCTGCTGAATTCCTCTGGTGCAATATGATTCAATGGTTTATTATGTGAGGGAGCTATAGCCCATGATGCAAGCACTTGCTTGTCCACATTGAACCTGGTCCCATGGAAGTATTTGTCAGTTTGAGCAGAATTGGACCTTTGGTCAAAGATCATGCAATACCAAGGCTTGAGCAATGTTCCAACTAGGCAGTAACAAGCAACCACAATTCTTTACTATTACTATTCCTTGCCCTGGTGCGATATTGTTTAGAGCTTGACTGATTTCTAATTCAGCTTGCTGCTACTCTGGCATGATTGACATTTGAGCTTGTGGGTATGTCCCCACAACTACATCCTCAGCTTGTGTTGCAATGTAACCCTCAACCTCCTCAAACCCTGGTTCTTTCCCCATAGAAGCAACAATTTCTGTAGGCAAGCAATGGGATTCTCTCCATTTTTGTCTCCATCCAATTGTCGCCTTTCTGTCTTTGTGAATTCCATGAATTTGTATGGATCACTCATTATTTTATCCACCTTTTCAATAGGTGTGTTATTTCAGCTAAATCCCCATAGTAGCTGGGGTTCTCTTTTTATCCTGGTTTGTGCAGCTTGTATTCTGCCCCAGGTTGACCTTTTCTCAACAAACTATGCATGGTCCATGCAGTTTCTGGCTACATCATCAAACTTACATGAGTTATGATGGTAGCCACTTTTTATGTGCATGAGGACTATTTGGCTATTCATAAAACATTCTGGGTCATGCCTTCTGTAGTCCCTGGTAATTGTACAAATTTTCTGCAGTATCATAGTAGCACAAGCAACACATGTGTGCTCAAAGTTTCAGTTGTTAATACTGAAGGAAAATTTCAAAATAGATCTCTTTCCTATTGCTCCAAATTCTTCATATTTCTGACACCATTGTCTGATTAGCTCCTAGCTTACCAACCTAATGGAGGCATGTAAACCCAGCAAGTATGGAGACACCTTTGATCTATAGGCCTAGATGTAGGTGCAGTGTGAATGTAGCCAACAATCTGCCCAGTTGTGACCTTATCCCCCAGGGAGAGTGTAGGGACGGGGCCTTTATGATTTCATTAAGGCCAACCCCAACCTTGCCTTTCATGAGAAAAAATACTGTTTATACAATGAGCCAACAAATATATCTTCAAACTTTGCACGTGGATGGACCATAATTGCGCTGGCCTTTGGAAAATTGTTTGAGCAGCATGATCCCTATCAAACTGCTGCAATTCCAATTTCTTGGGCCACATTTTGGCATTGTTGTACAAGTACAATGTAGACCATGCATAAAAGTGAAGAATGCCTGAATTTGTATTGTGGTCCCTCTTTTTGTTGTACTCCTTTTATTTTTTGGTAATGGTTTTGGATAGTTACCCTGCAAAGTCACACAAAACAGGGCTTTGAGCATGTAGGACATCACACATGAGTACAGCTGTAGGCTTATCCGTTGTTCTGTCATTGTCATTACCAACCATTTGATAACAATGTGGTCTTGAAATAGTTCTTGAACATATAGCATCAAAAGTCTCAGTCACATTATCTGCCACACTCCTTTGAATGTAATGCACATTGGTTGTAGAGTTGTATATTTCTCTACAAGTGCTTGCTCTATTTGTACCTCAATTTAAGAGGTTCTGCTGCAAGGCTTTCAAATTCCCCTTTTTCAGGCTGAAGGTTTACCTTATAGGAAATTCGCTCAAGTTCAACACCACTTTTTCAGCATGGTTCTTCACTACTCTGAGCTTTTGATTATATTGTCTAATAATTCAGGTGATAATGTTTGGATTCTTGAGGCAATTTGGGACCACAACTTTACACAAGTTGTATACCCAAATGTTGCTCAATGGAGATTGCAGTTTGCTTCTTTTGCATGCGTGGTAAAAGAGGTCATGACCAATGGACAAAAGGGAATCCTTTCTTTGGCCCTAAGATCCTTAAATACCTTCTAGGGATTCAAGTCCTTTTCTGTTCCCTAAGCCTTCCTGGTAGAAACAATTGAGGCTTCTGGCTCATCATTAATGATGACATCCTCAACAGCTTTGTTCATTGCCATCTTTAGAATAAGGTGTTATGGATTTTCTGACCTAAGAGTTTATAATCCAAATTCATGGGATTCCAGATACAATTGGGTGAGGATTAAGCAAGTTTGGCACATACATATTAAAATTGTTGATGATAACATGCAGCGTCAGAAGTAACTTCCAGCGATCTTCTTATTATGAATAAATTAAATAATAGCTCTAAGCTATTTAATTTACGGAGTTCCAAGAGGCGTGATTTTCTTAGAAGACACTTCCTTTTGTTACAGAAAATAATTGTTAATAAAATGGCACTTAATTCCTAACAAGGCCAACCTTGTACAAAAGTCGCAATTTTCTATAAGTCGCCTTACTTATGATGGCCGACTTTATTCTTGGCAAAGGACGCATCCTCTCCCTTTTGTATATATATTCAATACCATTCTCATTGTAAGGCATCAAGTTAGAAGTAAAGTTCATCATATTCGATTCAAGTCTAAAGTGCGAATTCATCAAGGCAGTTCTGTATTGTTTGAAAGCCTGAGTTATTCTTCAGCGAACTGTGTTCTCTTATTGCTGTGTGCATCATCTCTTGGTGCTTGTAATTGAGCCTGTGTCTTGCCCTCTTGTAAAGAAGATCATTCTAGTGATAATTCAATATATAAGTGATATATTGTTGGTGGGTTTTTCTCCCTCAAGAGGAGGGTTTTCCCAGGGTATCTGCTGTGTTATTTTGTCTGATTTGAATTAATTTCTGTGCATACAATCTGATCATTAAAATTTACAAAAAACCTAATATCTATCTGGTTACAAGTCTGAGACCAATTCATTCCTAGAGTTCCTTCAAGTGATATACTTGTGGTGAAATCTTTCCAGGGCCTTCAACAAAAGCAACCAAGGATCGCAATTCTGGATTCAAATTACAAATTTTCAACCTAATCCAATCCCAAGCAATCTAAACGACTAAAACTTCAATTTTCACCCAATTCTCACTGGGAGATTTTTAGATCTTTTCCAGACACACAATAAAGGTAGAATTAAAATCCTATTTATGAAAACTTAGGGAAAATCAGAGAGTGCAAACTTACTATTTGAATGCTTAAAAACCCAATTCTCCGTGATTCTCCACACTCGGTGCAAATTCATTTGGTTTCCTTGGTCTTTGGTTCACCAGAATTGCTTTGGGCACTTACACTCAATTCACAATGGTTTATAATGAGCTGAATTTCCTTGGTTATATTGATTTTTGAAAGGAGAGGAGCATTAATAGTGTGGCCATTAATTTGAAAAGTACACCTTGGTACTATCGTTTTAAATATTCCTTCATTCACCTATTTTGGTATTGCCAACCTTTGATTTAAAGAAACTCTGAATCTCTATTTAAACCTTTCTTAAACTTGGATATTTGCATATGTGGAAGGATCCAGTCCATTAGATCATAGAAGCTTAATGGTATGCATGCTTTTGGTTTAAGATTTGAAAGTACTTTTTGCTATCAGTGAATAGTTGATCAAAGGATATAAAACTCATTCCTTTGCCTATTTGGAGATTCAACTATCAATGACTTCGACAATGTGTAGACATTTTATCAAGTAACTCTTCATCTTGTAGTGTGACCTAAAGGGACACGTGAAGACAATCTGAACCATTTGGGCCAACAATGATGCAGTTAGAGATAGTCTAATGAAATTATGGAAGTCTCTCCAACAATGCAGCCTTAACACAATCATCCACAATCAATGCATAGTGAAACTTAAATAACAACACAATCATATGACAATGAATAGTAATCAATATATAATTATTCCACAATGGAAATTACAACAATAGTTTTTGCCTTTATGCCTTGTAATCAAAATAGGCCTCAGTTTTAGATTACAATACAAATCAAATACTAAACACAAGTGCAGCTCCAAACAGTAGCTTCCTTGGGCTGATCTTGCTGTCATAGTGCCACTCTACTATTCTAGACACAAGTTTCTCCTCAGGTCTCTTGCTGCCCTCTACTATCCCTTTCACAAATGACATTTGCCTTCTTTTATATTGAAACCTTGGTGAAAAAGGTTTGCAGCAACCAAGGATGAAGTAATATAATTTAAACTTAATGCAGCTCTAAACGTGAACCACCCTGGGACCAGTAAAATGTCACATAACATTAGCCTTTGGTGTAAGGCTCTAAATCATGGTGCATGTATTATAGATCTTATTGGCTGATTTGGCAAAACACCTCATATAATAAAATGTGAAATGCAAAACGGACACTTTGACATACTCATACTAGATACCAAAAACATTGTGATGACCAGTGTGAAGTTCAGTGAGAATATAATACCTGGTTTCACATGTATACAAGTTAGAGAAGACCGTTATTGGTGGATTTGTTTTATTAAACATTGCTGTTTATTTCAATCACAACCAAACATCCCCTATGAATGTTAAGCAAGAACTGAAAGTAAATAAATAAATTTTGAAACACATAAATGATGAAATGAAATGTCAAATGTTAAGATGGAAAAATGCCCACCCAAAACTAATCGAAAATTAAAGTTGAGAATATTAATATAATGAATTTTCTGAAAATATGTTGCCAAATAGACAAGTTTCTGGGACGTTTGTTTTATTCATAGTTTCTGCAGGTATGGTAGGTGGAAATACTGACTCGCATTTGTTTTGTACGGATCTTTTAGATAATATTAGTCATTCTCTTGCAGCCAGAACAACTCAACAAAATTTTTGAGCTTTGTGGATCTCCAGATGAGGGTAATTGGCTAAGGGTGTCTAAGATTCCTTAATATAACAACTTCAAGCCACCTAAAAGCATTGTGATGACCAGTGTGAAATTCATTGAGAAATTAAGGCTTGGTTTCACATTGATACAAGTTAGAGAAGACAGTTATTGGTAGATTTATTTTAGTAAAATTGCCGTTTATGTCAACCACAACCAAACATCCTTATGCATGTTAAGCCAGACCTAAAAGTAAATAAATAAATTTCTAAGCACATAAATGCTGAAATGAAATGTCAAATGGTAAGATGCATACCCAAAACTAATCATAATTTAAGTTTAGAATATTAGTGTTATGATTTTCCTGTAAATATATTGCTGAATAGAAAAGTTTCTGGGATAATTTGTTTTATTTATAGTTTCTACCAGTATGGTAGGCAGAAACATTGATTCACATTTGCTTTGTATGAATATTTTAGATAATATTTGTAATTGTCTTGCAGCCGGAGCAACTCAACAAAATTTTTGAGCTTTGTGGATCTCCAGATGAGGGTAATTGGCCAGGGGTGTCTAAGATTCCTTGGTATAACAATTTCAAGCCACCTAGGCCAATGAAGAGACGCTTGCGGGAGGTTTTCAAACAGTAAGCTAAATTCCTCAATTGGGGTATTTGATAATCATTGGAGCTTTCTGAGCTTGAAGATGGCTCATTACTCTTTGAAGTATAAACTTTGTTTACTTATTGCCCTTCTAGAATTATTGTTCATTAATTTTGCACATTGCTCTTCTTAGGCTGCATAATGCATTAGATCTGGTTTTCAGGAAGATTTTTGTCCATTTGGGGGCTGAAGTATATGTTTACAGAAAAAATAAACTTTATTTATTTTTGTGATTATCAGTTTTGATCGACATGCATTGGAACTACTGGAGAAAATGCTGACTCTTGATCCAGCTCAGGTATTACCAACAAATAACATGACAGTTTAGTTTTGCAGCTTTTTGTCTTAAGACCATGGTCAGTTGTAGCTACAGTTTTTTCATGCAGTGGTTATTTGATTTGATTTGGCACATACCTCATTATGAAAAGTATGGAAAATAATGTTTGATACAAAGATATCAGAAAACAAAATGGCTGAAACAAAATATTTATTTAAAAAGGTAATTATTGTAAAAGAAAAGTTTAATAATCAATAAATTGGAGTGCCCCTCCAATATATTGTGAATACATGAGGAAGGGGCTTCACAAACTGTATGATATTTGATTCTACATACTTCAATTCTCTCCAATTTTTTTTTTTTATGGATAAGAAAGCTTGGATTTCAGTGTGGCAATACAAATTATTAAGTGAGAAGTTGTGGTATAGATTTTGAGGACCAAGATTTTATTTGAGATGGAGTTGTAGATAGCCAGTGATTACAGTGCTAATTTTGAGATCCAAATCTGTAATGAAACATGGTTATAAAATCTTTATTATTGTTTCTTTATGCTATGGTCTGTCTATGGAAATATGGTACACAATTTTGTTATTTGAACTGGTTGATTATTTTAATTTTTTTTATTACACACTCACATGCACTGAGATATACACATAGGGACTTGATGATATAGTTTTCACGGAAGATCAGATTGTTCTCAATCCTTTTCTTTCATGGGTATGGATTCTAGCAGGCAATGTTATGTTACATACACAAGCTTGATGATATGATTTTCAAGGGAGGATCAAATTGTTATGTACCCTTTTCTATCATGGATATGGATTCCAGCAGGCATGATACTAGGTTTAGATATATGTATCTGGATTATGCTGTTTAATACCTGGACAAACTGGGTTGGCTGGGATTAGAACCAAGAACCTCCTAAACACCGGTCTAGGTGCTTTACTGAGCATTCTGTCTAAGGTTCAAGATTTGGAGTTCAAGCTTTCATAAGATGAACATTTTAAATTCATAAGCTCTAAGTTACCGGTTTGGGTTTGGGTTCAGGTTCGATGGTTCGGTTTGCAGTTTCAGGCAAATATTTTTTTTGGGGTTTGGTTCGTTAATACAAAAACATATAAAAATAAAAAAAACATATACATATTTGCAGCAGTAATTAATTTCAAAATACGCCACCATATTAATAGTCAAATAACATAGCAAAAATACACGACCACTTTCATAGTCAAATAATAAAATATTAGTGAAACTCGAATGTCATGATATAGATTAAAGTTCAAACATAATAATGTCAAGTGTTTACAATCAGCCATCATTGATCAAATATCATATGGGTCATAAAAAATATCATCATCAACATCCATATTAGATGATGCATGTAGTGGTAAATTAGAAGAACCACAAATAGCATTAGTGTCACTCGCACAAGCACCGACACTAGCACTCTCATGCTCACTAGCTGCCTCAAGCTCATAGTCATCATCAATATCAAGTGCAGCAAAGTGGCTTGTGGAAGCATCCAAGTCAAAATGCTTTGGCTTGATATCCCACTTTTTTGTGTCTCCTTCTTTGTAGGAACTTCGTTTTTGTGTAATGAGGTGCAAGTTTGAATGCACATACACCAAGTGCTCTAACTTTTTTGATTGTAGTCTATTGTGCTTTATTGAGTGGATGGAGTATGTGCTCCAATTCCTCTCAGATGAAGATGAACTAGCAACCTATTAAGACCAAATTAAATAGTTAAGAGTTACAAAATTTAACTAATTAAAAATTAAAAATATAAATTAAAATTAAAATTATAAAATATAAAGCTTAAATTTAAAAGATAAAATATTTTGACTATAAACTTACTTGGGATAAAACTTTTATTGCAAGAGGTTGTAGGTATGTGTATTCTTGGCCATGAAAGTACCACCAATTATGAGCATCCACCCTGTACTTGTTTCGAAAGCATCAAGACCACAATCACTGGAGCATGCAAAACCCATGAACTCAACCCTCATTAGATCATGTCGGTAATGATCAGCGAAGAGTTTACGAATTGCTGCCTTGTACCCTTGAGCCACTTTAGCATCTCTATATGGGGCAACTCTTGATGACACAGAAAGTAGCTCAACACTATAGTATTTGGGACTCAATGCAAAAGCAAGATGTAGCGGAGTGGTCGTTTTGTTCCATCTCTCTACAATTATTTGGTGAAGCTCTTTGAAGAACTTTTCTTTTGGATCTTCCTCTTTTGCATTGATGATGATTTTCATCTTCTCAATCATTGAGTCGATGCCATCATATACTTCAGCCAAACAAGGTCTATCCATGTCAGTATAACAGATCATGCTCAATATGGGCTCAGTGAAACTGAGGAGATACTCAACACGATCTCACCAACTGTCATCTAGGATTATTTGCTTAACCTTAGTTGCCCTTGTAGTGCTAGATTGCCTCCGTATGAACCAATTAGGGTTGATGACCATATTAGAGAGTGCCTCACGAACCTTCACTAGTCGTCTCAACACAATTGTCTTGGAGGCAAAACGGGTCTCAACAACTTGTTTGAAAATCAAAATAAAATAAAATTTAAGTTTACAAAAATTAAAAATCAAAATTAAAAATATTACTAAAGTGAAACAAGTTTATTATTTTACTTACCTTCAACAACTCCAATTTCGAGAATTTTAAAAAAATGCCTTGTGACATATGGTGGTTGGTGACAAACATTTGGATGTCTTTGGCCTCAACATAGACTTGTTTGATCCACTCTATTTTGTTTGCAATTTTTTGTAGCATTAGATGTCCAAAAAATGTGTGAATACCTCTCCTCAACCAATAACCCAACAACCCTACAATTTTTTGCATTGTTTGTTACAACTTGCTCAACATTTTGAGGGCCCACTTCATCAGTAGCTTGACAAAGGATGTTAGCAATAAATGCACCATCCTTCACCTCTCCTTCACAATTCACTGCTCTCAAAAACATTGCCCCTTTAGGGGACACTGGAATGACATTGATCAACGGGCGATTTTTTGCATCTTTCCATCCATCAGAAACGATTGTCACCCTTGTTTCGATCCATTAATCCTTTATGGGTTTCAAGGAGTCCCCTACATATTTCACCTCTTTATTTAATAAGGTGCTACACACCTTCTCAAAACTTGGGCCGTTATACCCCTTTGGAGCCTCATTAATAGATTTCACCATTTTTTGCCAATATGGTAAGTGAACAACGATGAATGCCAATCCATTTGCATAGACACATCTCACTATGTCTTGATTGGCAATCTCTCTAGCCTCATTCTGAAATGAAGTTTCCAACAGTCCTTTTGATCTCTTATGTGTAGAGGGCACAGTTTGCTCTTGAGGTATGGACATAAATGGATGGCTCTCAGTAAGTGGAAAATGAGAAGGCAGTGTAGGGGACTTCATCCCTCGAGATCCTTTCTTTATCAAAGGATGACTTGATTTACGACCTACTGCTTGGTCTGCTCTTTCTTGCTCTTCAATATATGCCAATACTTGGGTTTTTGGAATGCTGTTATTATCTGAACCTGGACAAGATTTGATGCCTAGTCTAGGGATTTTGCACAAATGCCCTTTCACTCGACTGTATGAGCTCGAATATCTAACTTTGCAATGACTACAAATCCAAACATAATCTCCACGACCTGGAAGTTGTTGAACCATTTCAACATATTTACAAAGGGGAGAGTTTGAGTTTGTTTTGAAACGAGATTGGTTCGAGGAGCTAGAACTGGTTGCCATTGTAATACCTGAGGCACCCGCACAACACATTCCATTTATTCAAAATTTCAAAGTATTGAAACTAAATAACTTAATTCATTTCAAAAAATTAAACATGTGTTATAGATACTTAGAAGAATGAAAACGAAACAAAAACTTAAAAACAAAACAATAGAGTTCATTTGTAAAACAAAATGTAGGAAAAAAAACCAAAAAATTTCAAAAAACCTACCTCTTTTGAAGAAATCTTCCTCTACGATCTTCTTGGCAACAAATGAACACTTGCAAATGCTTAGGAATAGCACAACAACCAGCTACTAATGGTCAATGATCAATCTTCAACTTTTATGTAAAAATGCAATTTTTAGTTGTCATTAATATCTTCCATATATTTTAAGGCTGTTTTCCAGTTGGATTTTAAATTCATTTCTGTTTTATGCATAATTATTTGGTCAAAGGGTAGAGGAGTGTAATTAACTGAAACGATTAAAGGAAAATGTGATTACCATTATGTACATGCATGAGAAGATACTCAGAAGCGTGAGAAACATGATGTCAAAGTGTGATATGTGAACAATCAAATTTTAAAAATTGAATCTTATGAGTTATATAAATAGAAATAGAAATTTAGTAAGAGTAAAAACTTATTGGAAGAGGAGCTGTTAAAAAGTATGCCAAATAACAGCTTAGGAAATTAAACAATTTCCACAATCTGAAGAAAATGTGCCATTTGCAAATTCATAGCGAATGCAAGAAAGGAATTATCAACAAGTCAATTGAAGTTAAGTTAGTGTTGTGAATTAGTTGTTTAGAATTTGGTGAGCAACTGCTATTTTTGTATTTTATTTCCTGTTAGTTTTCATTAGTAATTGTGAAAAGAATATATCAAACTATGTTTTAACTATTACGTAAAGTGAAAAATATGAGATATATATTTGTGATTTATTTGGCAGAAAGGATTTTAAGTTTGTTATTGCAACTAATTTTGCAAAGTTCTGATTGAATTAATCACCTTTCTTGCAGAGGATCACGGCAAAGGATGCTCTTGATGCAGAATACTTTTGGAATGATCCTTTACCATGTGATCCTAAGAGGTTTTTATGCACTTCAGCATTGTATACTTGTGACATTTATTAGCTGTTGTAGAAACTGGGGTGGTTCCATTTTACTCTGATACCTTGACTTTGTTAATGCTCTATTTGTTTTCATGTACAGTTTGCCAAAGTATGAATCTTCACATGAATTTCAGACAAAGAAAAAACGCCAACAACAGCGACAACATGAAGAGATGGCGAAAAGACAAAAACTACAGCATCCCCAGCAGCACGTCCGTGTTCCCAATAATCAACAAACTGTACAGGGTCATCTACCACTCAGAGCTGCTCCTAATCAACCAATGCACAATCCCCCCCCTGCAGCTGCAGCTGGACCTAGTCAGCATTTTGGTAAACCTAGGGGACCTGCAGGTCAGAATAGGTATCCTCAGGGTGGAAATCAAGGAGGATATAATGTAAATCGAGGAAACCAGGCTGGTGGCTATGGTGCCCCTTATCCGCCTCAAGGTAGAGGTGGGGGATATCCTGCAGCTGGTATGCCTGGTCAAGGACCAAGAGGAGGAGGTGGAAATTATGGGGTTGGTGGTCCTGGTTATCCACAAGGAGGTTCTTATGGTGGAACTGGTGGAGGGCGAGGTCCAATGGGAGGGAATCGTGGCCAGCAGTTTGGGTGGCAGCAGTAAACATGTTGTGTTGTGATATTGCTGACAGACCAGTTGCTTTTGGGAAATTGAAATTTGCAAGCAAAATTTCATGTTTTACATGTTCAACCAGCTTTATATGTTACTTGTACGCTGAAAGGTTAATAACTTATTACCATGGTAATACAGCATGCATTTGTTTCTTATTTAGTTCTTAAGAAATATGTGCAAATATGCAACATATATGCATGAACATATCCTGTGACCAATTTATTTGCACCTGCATTGTGTTTTGATATTTCTGTCAGTATCACATGGTTGCATTGTCACGGCAGTTGTAGAGGCCCACTTAAAAGATGTTCTTGGTTTTTGCAGCAAATGCAGTATATTGATGTTGATGGAACATATGCTCGCTTATCAAACTCTGGCACGTATTGGTTTTCTCCACTGTACTTGTAGATGAATTGCTGGTTGGCAGTTGCAAAATTTTTCAGTCAACATGACCTTAGAGTATTGTGTAATTTTTCAAGGAATAGAATCTTAATTCTGTCTTTATTTAATCTGCCTACAGAAGAATGGCAAATAACATTTTGTTCTCAATTGGACTTGTGTGAGCTTCTCATTCCTGTCCACAATTTATATCCTTAATTTGTGACGTACATTTCCAAGGTATAGAGCTTTTCATTTTATACATCCATATCTTCTTTTTTTCCAGATGTAAAGGCTGGCAAATGACATTGCTATAAATTGTGTTGCAAGTATTAATTAATCAGCAATAGGAGATTTTCCTTCTTGCTGATATGTGTGTTCTACATTGTGCTAGCAAAATTTGAGTTGCATTCTAGTTTCTCTCACATGCAATACTTTCAGTCATGTAAGATTGACAATATAGTCGCCAGCCGGCGTGTTCCCTTTCTATTTTTTAATTAGGTGTATGTAACATTTATATGCCAAAATAGACAATATTCTGGTCTGAATAAAGAAAAGGAAAGATGCTTCTAAGCTGGTTCTTATATAAAAATTGCAGCATAGCTGTTTATGATTCACTCGGACATCTGATTCACATCCATCATCGATAATGTCTAGTTTTGAGTTTTGTACTCTGCAACAATTCCTCGTCTGTCTGAATTTTTTGCATTTAGAAAAACATGTGATTATGTCAGACTCTCGAGTTGTTTGCTATGAGGGAGACGAGATTGGCCTTGCTATGAAGAAACAAATACATCCTATTTAAAATTATTAAAACTTTCTGAATTTCTTGCATATCGAAAAACTTTAATTTAGCTGCAGTATATTAAGTCAATGCTGATTTGTCATGTATACTAAAAACGTGTAGTTGCATATGGCCAAGTCTAGAGCTATTGTGCAACTTAAGTGCTCCAGATTCATTATATTTTATTCTTCTTGAATGTCTTGTCAAAATTTTAATGTACCTTCAATAAAAATATGAAACAAAGATTCTATTTATATTTAAAAAAATTGAAGAAATCAAATCATAAATATTTTAAGCAGAATTTTCCACACATGGATTTGTATGTTCAATTACCACTGTTAACGGACATCCTTCCTACTTACATTGTTGACGACCATCTTGATCTATATAGCAGGACCATCTTTTTATCCATCACTTTATTAACTTACTTGATTACCCTATTTCAACTTTTTTTTGCATGGATTCATGGTTTCTGATGCGTGAGGAGCATCTGTGGTTGCCAGCCATCTTGCATCAACAATTTTGATCAATTTTGGAATGAATTGTTTTTGATTAATATTTTGGTGCTTTTAAATGATTTTAATGTCCAAAAATCAAATTTAATAAATTGGACAATTTTGGTTTGTAATTTGCATTGGGAAGCATGTCAGAAATTGCATTTTAAGTATTAAAATGCCAAAAATCAGATTGGGGGTGGGATTCTTGGAGGTTATGAAGTTTGAATTTTCATTTAATTTGCTATAATGCTTCAGGCAAGAATGGGACACCCATGTGGTGTTTGACTGGAAATTTAGAATTTGAATTTCAAATTGGAGAATGAGAGTATAATGGTGCCGGCTAGTGGAGGCCTGCCTGGCTAGAAGTGGTGCAAGCATGCACTGGAGAGTTAGAAACTTGTAATTGATGCAATTAATTGATTTTTCCAGGTAGGGGCGTGGAGTTGGAGGTTTCTCAGCTGCTGGAGTTAGTGGTTGCAGAGAAGTTTTCATTCTTGAATTTGTTTTGTTTTGATTTTTGGGTCAGGTTTTGGGAGTTGCAAGTTTGGGGCGCAACTTTTCTTGTGAGAGAGTTTCAGATGTGTTTTTGCAGGTGGAAGGTGAAATTCAGCAGGAAACACCTTGGTGAATGCTTAGGAGTTTTGTGTTCTTGATTTCCAGAATACTGTTGCAGGTGAAGAAGGAAGAATTGCAAGAAGTTGGAGAAACAAGGAGACATACCTGTAGATGATGTTGCCTGCAACAAATCATTCTATTTGAGTTTTTATATATTTCTTCAGTCTCCAAGGCTGCAATTATAATCCTTTCAGTTTGAGTGTAATTTACATGTGTTGCAGGAGCCATTGAGCAATAAAAATCCAGTGTGTTGCTGATTTTTGGTGTTAAGTTTATTTAATTTCTCAAATTGCTTGTTGTGTGTTTGGATTTGCTAAGAGTTGTAGGAACTCTCTTGCATCAGTTCCACAAATCTAATCTGTCATTGTTGGAGTTTAGAAATGATATTTGCAATAAGTGTGTTGATTTATTCTCCCAACCATTTTTTCCAACAATATACAGAGGTTTTGTAAACACATTTGACAAGATGGCTTGCTAAGGAGTTAAAAAAACATATCAATTGGGCAACACCTTAACAATAAACACATGAACAAAATGAAGATGAGCCTATAATTACTTAGCATTGAATTTTTATCACTTGATCCCTTCAATTATTGCGAAGATAGAGAGGATGTGCATGATGTAATTGTAATTCACCAAACTGCTTCACATGCCTCTAAACTACCATAAATCCAACTAAAACTACTGATATTTATATCGCTTATGGCTGGGCATGGCATACAAGACAATATGTAGACTTGCTAGCAAGTAGATCTATATAACTAACCAATAAGTCATAATTGAAGAATCAATGGAAGTATAAATAGTAGGAATATTATTACATATTCAGTGAGAGCAATAATAGCTCTTCTATTACCCTTGAACGCGGAATAATGTACATGATTACCTGTTGGGCTTTAGAAGCAATGATATATGTTCTCATTGTCTTAGTTCCAAGAGGAATTATGTGATGTAAGGAGGCAAGAACACTATTTAAAAGGACAATGGATAATTAGGACAGGGAGATACATTAGGAAGTATTATTAGTGTAAAAGACAATTGGATCTTTTTGTTAGTCAGTGAGTTAGTCTTGTGTATCAATACTTGATTTTTGTTATGAAGTATTAGGTAGCATCCAAGAATTGTAGATGCTTCTTGAAAGGTCTTATGGGACATACTATTCAACTTTCTAGATTTGTCATATAGTGCATGGAGAGCACACAACATTGGAATATGGTTTGCAATGGATTACGAAGTAGTGTGCCTTGAATAATTGATGATCAAGTTGTACTCAATTATGTTGACTTGACAATGGATTGAGAATTCCATATGCCATACCTTGATGCAATTGAACAATTCATCTATTTTAAAGAGTAATCATATAAATTTGTTTGGTCATTGTTGAAGTGTGATTACTTTGTACTCAATTATGTTGACTTGACAATGGATTGAGAATTCCATATGCCATACCTTGATGCAATTGAACAATTCATCTATTTTAAAGAGTAATCATAGAAATTTGTTTGGTCATTGTTGAAGTGTGATTACTTTAATTGCATAATTCCTTACCTTGGGAATTCGAACTAGCAAACAATTGGCTTTGCTAGTTTAAATAGTATTGTTTTAATTAGTTGGTCTTTCTTTGATGAATCTTGTGTTAATGAGTTACTCTTTCTATTGTGAATATGGCGTGCTAGATCTAAATGTGTTAGATGGATTAATGCTTGTTCAAGTAGATCTTTCTCTTATGAATTTGGAATACTAGATCCAAATGTGTTGGATGTTCAACTAATGTTTGTTCAAGTAGAGTTGGTGCATATAACTTCAATAACTTACTATTGAATAAAAGGATGTATTTGCAAGGATGACACTCTTTGTACTTTTGTTATTGAAAAGTAAGATTTGGAAACTTGGTAATACACTTTTTTGATTTATTGCAAAAGATTTATTGTTTTGTAAAATACTCGTCTTGCATAGTTAATTTGGGCATTGTGTGTGGTTACAAATGGATATATGTCATGTTAGCCCTTGGCCAAGATTATTGAAGGAAGAAACAATCTTTCAAGCATTATCAAAGAATAACTACATAAGAGGGAGAGGAAGTGGAGAGAAGCCCTACCTTTGCAATTCGTAATAAATAATGATTGTCACAAGAAGGATTGGTGTCTCATAGGAAATGAGGCCATGCATTGAAAAATTCTTGACAAGCCAAAATCACAATTGTAGTATTTGAAATACGCACCAACATTCCTATTGATCTTGACTTGGAGAAACCAACCACATTGAGGAAACAAAATGTGTATCTTGCATTGAAAGTTATTCACCAATCTCAATCTGCTTTGGTTCTCCAATAGATCATTTGTTAGTTGCATTTTTGATAATCTAGAGAACTTTTCCTTGACACTTGCCATTGCCACTTCAAAATCTAGAGTAGTTTCCTTCATATCTTGTCACTTTCACTTTAAACTTTTAGTTGTTTCTCTAATTGGTTGTTGCTATGTACTTTAGAAAAAACTTAAGCCATAGCTAATTTATGGGATCACACCTACATTGATTACATCTATTGAAAGTTTGAGTGCAAATTTATCAATTTGTCACCCCAAAAGTCAATATCACAATTGAATGATTGAACATAAAAAAAGAACAAATTTTATGTAGACCTATTAATGTACATGTAAAAGTTGACATGGAAGCAAGTGAAGGTAATCCTTTGAAGTGAAGACACAATATTTAAGAAAGTGCAAACCTTGTCAACATTTAGACATGTGTAGGGTTCATCAACATATCAAAATCAACAAATAAATTTTGAGAATTTAATATTATCACCATTATAGCATGGGCAATGATCATTAGATAGTCTACAACATCAATTGTTGACATCATAGAACTAATCTTGTCAATATCTCACCAATGTGAGAAACAACAAATGATATCTTAAAATATTTGTCATTTAAATGCAATTTCATGTCTAGGGCTAAAGACAACAAGAGGTTGCATAACTATCCATAGCAGATGAGATGACCTAGGAAAATAAAAAGGTTATCTCTAGAATAGGAGACTTAATTCCAGCACCAAAAATCCCATTGAGTATGTAGAATCAAGCATATGATGACCATGTGCATTAAGTAAGCTTAAGTGGAAAAGTAGAGCAACACTAGTGATCGCATAAAGGCTTTGCTATCAATGATATGCACATGTATGCAACTAAACACAAAATGAAAGTTTTTTATGTTTGATCATGGATCCATTTGAAACTAACCATGTGATAGTTATTGATCTCTTTCAATTCCATTATATCTCCTAACACCTTGAATGCTGTATTGAGACTAAGAATGCCTCCTCTCTCCATAATTTGGCCTAGGTCACTTCATATTTGTTGTATGCAAGATCTTAATGAAGATTAATCATGCTTGACTTTCAAGTATGATTTAATCTTTTCATGTAAAGCCACAATTGGTGTGGACTATTATGGAGGAATAAAATTTGTAGTGTGCATATTTGAAATGGGGTTGTCACCATTCTCTCATTAGGTAGAAAAATAAGTTGAACTAAATAAATAATTTCTTGGTCTTTCCTACCATTTCCTCTTGCATATCCCACCCAACAAAGTGAAAGTAAGCAACTAGCTAAAGAAGAAAAATATTTTGAATGTCAATGAATTTCCTTACTTTGAGGGTTTGAAGAAGATGACTAGGTTTTTACTCAATCAAATCCATGAAGAAACTTTGTACATGAAGAAAGTGTGAATTGCACTCAATTCAATGATCTATGCAATTGCAAGCTTGAAGGAATTATAGTTTCTTTGTAGGATATGAAAAATATATCAACCACAAGGAAACCTATAGTGCATTGAATATAAAAAGGGATCTACAAATAAAAGTAAATCAATGATTTTTAGGACTATAGAGTAGACATGGCAAAAAGATCATGCTCACTTTCTTAGTGAGGTATCTATGTTATACATTAACCATTGTAGCATTCATTGACACACTGTAGTATACATATACTATATCAAACATTTTTGGGGATTTGAGCAAGGTTTGGATCTAAATTGTGAACTTTACATGTTAGGAAAATTGAAGACCATATTGAAATGGCGCTCATTGTTTATATATATGTATATATATATGTATGTGTATATATATACATATATATATGTATATGTATATGTATACACACACACACATATATATATGTATATGTATACATATACATATGTATATGTATACATATATATATATATATATACATATATATATATATATAGTATATATATATATATATATATATATATATATATATATATATATATATATATATATGTACATACATACATACATACATACATACATACATACATATGGTCCCCCTTCTCAACTATGGCATACCATCCAACTACTACAAAATTAAGAGAAAAATAAAATTCAATTAACAACCCTTACCAAGGCATATCAATAACAACTATAAGCAATATGAAAAACTGCTATTCAAGATATTAAAGAATGGAACCCAAGCACAACATAGACATATGAATGAACATATTTATTATCACTATAATCTACTCCACCTCCCATATAACCAACATTCCATCACTCATATGCCTTGTTCTAGAAACCTTTGATACTAGAACCAACTCCACTTTTGCTTCAACTGAATTCCTTGCCGTCTTTGATAGGGCATGAATTTTGGAACTATGCACTATAGAATCTTGTGAACAACCAAGTCAATAGACCTTGATCTCGAAATGACATAAAATAATCACTAGCTATTTCCACAACGCCCTTATGCACTAACACTATTGTATTTGACATGATAATAATCATATCCTACATGAAATGTTCTAGAACATCCACACAAATATGCATCTCATTCATATCTACCCTCAACCTTTGTTACCAATGCTCCACTTTTGTGTAATTCATATTTTTATTTTCCTTATTCAAATTTATCTCTTCAATCTCAATTTGGTTTCCATATATCTTCTTCCATATCCATCCCACTAGGAACTAGAAGTGCTGTAATGTAGACAAGAAGCTCCACTATAAAAATATGGGAATCAAAGCAATCCACATGAAATTTTCATTAACATGGCACACAACTGAAGTAGACCATAATTTTCTAAATCCTCTTGCCTTAATATGGACTTCACCATCCCAATATTAATTAAGGTGTTGCAATAAAAAATACCATACACTCTCCCATCTAATATTATACCCCACCTCAAAGGACCTTATGATTTGAAACCATATGCCATCACAACACATATAACAATACCAAAGCACCAAAGAGACAAACTTGAGACTCTCTAGTCGACTCCATTTGATCATCCCTATAACAAAAATATTAATATTTAATACATTGAGTTCATATTGGAGTAAACAAAAACATCTCCAAATATAAAATGCATAGTGTACGAAGAGTACACTATACATAGAGCCACCACTAACCACTACCACTCACAATCCACATTCCTTATAATGATTCCCTATCTTTGATTATAGTATAAGCTAGAGATTGCCAATTATACTCATCCATACTTTATAAGAGAGAAATAAGATTACACTACACCAATTTTGGCTAAAAGGTCAATTATGCTATTTTGTTATTGATAACAATTAGAAATTCTATAGGATTAATTTCTCTTTCCATATTAAGATTTCTTCTAGTAATAATTTAAGCCAATAGTTTGGACCAAATCCTTTGTTGACCACTTTTATAATTATATGCAAATCTCCTTTTATTTCTATATCTCTATATCCTACCTCTCAAAGTCTTGGATCCCTACACATAAGTGCTAGCCGCTCTGTAAAGTTTTTAACTTTATTACCAAGGGTTGAGAAAAGTTGAGAGCCTCCTAAAGAAAAAATTCCATTTATGTCTTTTACTTTAAAGCATGTCCATACATTACTTGGATTACCTTTTTGTTACACCATTGAAATTAAGTTTTATGACTATCAAAAGTTTTAACCAGTTAAGAAACTTAAAGTTTTTCTTTACTTCTCTAACCCCTTTAATGGGATGAAATGGAATCTATTGTTGATGACAAACAAATCCAATAATTTCATTTTATTTTAAGAAAAAAATTGAAAGATATGCCCCCAAAAAAACAATTGTCAATTATTTCACATTGACTATGTAAGAGTTGGCTATGGAGATAGCCACCCAAGATATAGAGGGAAAATAGAAAGCACAATGAAAAGAGAAGATCAATATGACCAGAATAAATTGTATTCCTATCAATGAATACAAAAATAGAATGAATATACAATGTATGAGAGACCCTTGATTATGTAGCCAAGGTGAGACATAGAATTATACAAGATCATGACAAATGTCTTAATTCTATGTTATGAGATAAATAATATTAAATGACCTAGGACATAAGCATTAAATGTAAAAAAGATAATATCTAATGCCAACTAGGACTTCTAGAAAGATTCCTAGGACCAAAGTAAATTTAACATGTGAATAATACCTACTAGGTAAACTAGTTAGGTAAATTACCTTATTCACACCAAAACCCCCCCTTAAGTGCAACTTAGGGAGGAGGAAACTAATATGAATGATGCAAAGACGATGATGGGTCTTGAATACTAGGCCATGTTAGGTACCCATGAACAAATGCAATCTCTCACAAATGAAGAAAAGGAGAAAAATCAGTGGGACAAAACTCCTCCCCAAAAGAGAAATGAAAACAAAATTCTCACTAAAGAATGAGGACATAATGCCATACGCGAAAAAAAATTACCCCCATACGAGAGCAAAACAAGAGAGACTATGCAACTTCTCCTCAATGTATAGTCACCTACAATGATGGTATATGCTCGAAAATGAATACTAAATATGATCTAAGAATGGATACAAGAAATGAATACGAGCGAAGAAGAATGCTGTGATGCCATTGAATTATGCTCAAGTGTCTCCATGTTGATGCCAAAAGATAACACACTCCAAACAGGAGTTCTAGACCATATTGATGAATATGAAAATTTAGAATCTCCTGGAAACGATTCTAGAACATAATCCAAAGACAAAGATATCTCCTCTAAAGAAGCATCCTATAAATGTTGCTCAAAAGTATCTACACTCATGTTAAACTGTAAAAATTGATCATGTAGAGAATGAACAAGAGAGTCAGAGTGTTCCATCACAACAATTGAAGAAGGATCATCTCCATTAAAGAGAAGATGAATGGAATCAATGGTGTATCCAAAATTTAAAATGTGGGACTCACAAAAAAACCTATAATGTTTGTCAAGGAGTCATCCAAAGTATCCATATTTGGAAGAGAATGCATACCTGCTGCATTGAATCACAAGAAGCCAAGACTGTGGCAAACCAAGAATCATCAAATGCAGCAATAAATGGAGGAGATGGAATGCAAGGTTCAAGAATAGGATCACATGTGAGAACACCCAAGTTCAAGTAACCAAAATTATCCTCAAAACCATAGTCCACACTAGAAGTGTGATCATCATCCAAAGGATCAAAGCTATCATTAGGAACAAAGTCTAAAAAAGTGCATAGTCGAGATGTATGATCAACCATCCTAATAGCAATGACCTTTCTATTCTCCAAGTCTCTAATGATAACTGAATCAACAGCGAATTCCACGTTCCTCCTTGCTCCAACATGAGTGATTTGATACATATAAAGGAGATTATTTTTCAAATGAGGTACACACAAGACATCATTGAAAGTGCCATCCCCAATATTAATAGATCCCCTCCTAATTACATTCACATAAGTATGATTTCCCATCAAAATAGGTGGCATGACACAAGTCTCAAAAGAAGAGAACATAGAATGTGAAGATGCCATATGATGAGAAGCTCTTGAATATATAAAATACCTCCTTGATCCATGACCTATAGAAGCACAAAGAGCTTATCCTTTGTTCTTACTTGTACCAATAGCATGACTCTTTTCCTTATCAAGTTTTGTGTGTTTGGAAGAAGATGAAGTAGACATTCTAGAAGGTAAATTGATTATTTTTTTCATAAGATGTTTTAGTTCATCAAGGTCTTTCTTATAACAACAATTTTCTTCATGTCCATCCTTTTTGTAATATACACAAGTAAGCTTCTCCTTCTTAGACGATTCCTCCTTAGAAAATGATTTTTT